>MU913684.1:3589-29406 GCA_036418165.1 Cooperia oncophora | reverse complement strand
GAAACAGCTTGTTATATATTGTAGAGGTTCATGCGGGACCATGAAAGTGTAGCTCATTTCCGCTGTGCCCCTCCCAGAGTGTCAAGAAGTAACGGAACGTTTAGAAAAAGGTTCAAGAGTTCATGAAGACGGCGTTGAAAAACTCTTCAGTTTTTTTGGGAAAAAGATCCAGGTATTTTGCACTCATTTTGGCTCATATAAAAGATTCCGGCTTAACATAACAAAGTGAAAATGGTGGAGCGCACAAATGGAAAAAAGGGGAAAAACCTAAGGGGTTTGGACCACCAGCTTATTGTTCACCCTTTCTTGGGGAACCACCCATTTGTGGTTCCAGCATTAGCCTCTGCAAGAAACCGTCTTAAACAAGAGCTCATAGATCTGAAAGACCTCCCTTGTTAGCGGAGTAGTAGACCGACAGTTGGTGTGAGGTGTGACCTAATCGAGGACCACAGCCCCTGGAAGACCTTTAGCTGGGACAACATGATGAACTTCTAAGCAAACTTCAATGTTTACCCATTATATGCTGTAGCATGTAAACATTGAAGTTTGTTTAGAATTTCAACACACTGTTCAAACTATAGGCCTTCTGAAGGCTTTGGTCCTCGATAAAAAAATTAGTATACTCACTGAAAATTCCTGATGGATCCCTCAATCATTAGAAAGCTTAATGACGTCACTTGACAAATTACACAACGGAACATAGCTCGTGCTTATGGATTATAGCAGATAACGTCATAATTTTCAACCTTCAGTCTACCTTTCTAGAGAACTTCCACTTGAACGATATGATTCTCGGAAAGCAATATTTATTGGGTAGTGATTATTGTATTACGGGGCCGGAATAGGTGCCCCGAAAGTTCCCCTGGACCATTGGCACTTTAAACTCTATAAGCTTCTATCTCCCTTTCCTTTTCGCTTGTTATTTTAATCGACTGCACTTTACCTATCTATCCGGTTTTCTTTTTGAAGCGACTCTTTTCAAACCAATTCTGTTTCCAAGCCAAAAGGAACACATTTCAAATCAAGTCAGACACTTTCTTGACATCGAACAATCGACTGACTGAACCACACCAGGAGCTGCTCCAAACTCCGCCCCAACACCCCACCCCTTCCCACTTTTCAGCGCGACCGTGGTTTCCCAAAATTCGTTTCTGCTACTGTGACTTCAACGCACTAGATTTCGCACATGCACACTAACTACTAAGGTGTGATATATTGACACAGGCACGACTTTTCAAGGAACTTACAGCGAATTTTAAATCTTCATATTTTTTCCGTCGTTTTTTTTCGCATATAGTCTTCACAAAACGGATGTAGTCATAGATGCGCACTTATACACTGGTACACTAACTATAAGGTCCGCCCCCTTGAGCCACGCCCACATTCTGCGTTGGACACAACATTTTTACGTTTCTTCCGGCAATCTTGACTTTACGACTACTGCAAGGTCAACTCTGCTCAACGGAACAGCTTCCTCCACTTCTAAGATGTAACGGATCGGACAGCTAGATCTCAATGCTGCAGGGATCAGCGCTTCTCCGCGCTTCGAAAATACCCAGAGGAAGCTTAAGTTTTGGCTTAATGAGCGTCGTTGTTCAAAAGCATCGGCGTAACGTATCGTCCTTTCACTGACCGAGACAGACGGCAAGTGTCGAAAAAGTGGCAGGCAAATATTCGAAATTGGTAAGAACGTTTGTATGTGGGGAGGGGAGGCCGAATGAGGAAATCCAGGTGTCTAAGCTGACACCCACATGAAGAACTCATTTTGCTAATGTTGCCCCACCACGATTCCATAAGCTAAAACTGTATTCTGATACTGCTGCGTCAAAAAATACTGTGGAAGTACCGTGAAGTAATCTAAAAAGAATCCCTAAGTAAGGTTCAAGTTCATCCGCAACTTCCTAGCACAGAACTTTTATTGGACTATCGTAGTCCATAACAACATAATAATATGGTATCGCAGTTGAAACCGCCCACGGGCAATCAAGATCGATTTCTGCTATCATTAAGCCTACCTTAGCAGGTCAACAAATTTCGAGCAAATAGATAAAATACGACTTCATTCGGGAAACCCAGAAAATTTTTTGCGTAAGGTAGAGTTTGGCCAGGGTATAAGAATTAGTGTGTGAAAGCAATGATGACATGAAATAGTCTGCTCAAATTGAAAATTATTAGCGTGGAAAAAGCAAGACACTTTAAATCAACACTTTTGTTTTTAATTTGGAAGCTGGTTTTGAGGAGCACCAAATGTTTAGGTCTCAATTCTAAGAGAGTATCGTTCCTAGGAAAATGCTAACACTGCAAGAAATAGAGGGTCGAAAAAAAGTTAGCAGGATCCACGGAGCGTCATATCCACTTGAAACATTACAATTTCTTGGAATGCAACAAGGGTACCTCTTTAGTGAGACTTCGCTTTAGCTCTCAAAAGCTCAAGAGCTATCAGTGCTGCACCAATATTTTGCTATCTCGTGCACAAACGTATTAGCATCATCTGGGGCCCCATGAAATCCAATCTGATATAGCTCGAGGATTGCAATTGTGATTCACTGAACACCAGAACTCTCTGAGAAAAATTCATCGCGCAATAGGCTATCTAGGACGAACGGTTGGCGGACGCTAAACGGAAAAAGATGCCGTCGAATCATGAGGAAAATAACTAATTTCCAGATTTCCAGTTCGAAAAAGCTATCAAGGTCAGAGGTTTGCATGTTCAGACTGTCCACTGAAACAGTGCCGCTGGGGCGTCGCTGGCTGGCGGCTCGGCCACGGCGGCGGGCGGGATCTGGGGGGTGGAACTGATAAACCATCAAGTAACTCATTTTAAGCTAGGTATCACGTGTGCAACAACAAAAAAAAACAGTGCTAAATATAATGTCATACGAGCAAACCTTCTATGCATACAACTTGATCTCGAATTTCGTCTCTCATATGAGCGTATTCTGGTGGAAGTGGGAGACATTCCAACATATCATAAATCTGAATGTCAAACATAAACAAATATAAACGAAACAAAATGAACTTTAATCAATTGTGGCAGAGGCCACAGTTCCTAGCTCTCTAGCCTGACTCTCAAAACAACTGTATAATATTATCTTTTCCTAACAATTTATACAGAGAGTCATGATGGGCGTGCTTTCGTCTGCGTTACAACCAGGAAACTTAGTTAAAGCAGTATGTATATGAAGTTGCAACTTAGAGTGTTGTGAAATCAGCCAGATCACCAGACAGTGCACCTTCCCTCCAACTTTATCTCCCCAGTTTCTTTTGTACATAACCTCGCGGCATGTCGTACGTGGAATACCAGCGAGAATCGTATATGGCAGAGAAACTTTCCTTACAGTTAATTTTTCTTGTTTCACGGGCGCTACCCACATCGTTGGGCGAGTAATAATGAGTGTGGCTAGGTCGTGTTTACTTTCGCAAAGAGAGGGGGTTCGTAGTTGCCCCTGAGAGAAACATGCCACGTCGCGAAAAATTTCTTCTCTGGTTTCTGGTTGTTGACTTTTCGATATTTTTCCGTTCACTGGTTTCTACATACCCTGCCCCTTTCTTAGTTGGTGGTGTATGAGAACTGCTGTACAACTACTATTTTCAGCAGTTGAAATTAGTAGGTTGTAGTAGTTGGCTGGTGATCAGGGCACATCATCGTGGATTCCCCAACAGAAGGGTCGCATTTTGACTGAGAAAAAAAATCGTTGTTTTGCGTATGCTAACGAGTCGGGTGGTAGGTATTTCGTAAGGTCAGGCGCCTCCGTGAGGCGCATGGAATATGGGCGTGTCGGGTCACGACCATTCCGGCTTATTTCTGCTTACTGAGTGGTTGCGTATTTCACAATAGTACTTACTATTCTGGACTGTTTCTATTCGCGGGAAATGACGGAAGAGCTAGCAGAAGCAAAATAAAGTTTTTGGCGGAGTTCGGAGTCAAAATTTTTTTGGATTTTTCTTGTTTCGTAAGCGCTTCAAAGGGGAGGAGGTTGTCGTATTCGCTCGTTGTTGGGAAAGGGGGTCGTATTTGTCTCCTGAGAGAGGTTGTTTACTTTCCGTAGTTCCTGTTTCATAAGTATTATATGCCCCCTCCTTAGCTCGATAAGGGAAAGAGGGAAGTATGGGGGTCGCACCACCTCCACCCCCCCCCAAATAAAAAAGTGGTAGTTGTACGAACTCGACCAAAGTCCCCAACCGATGATGTGCCCTGTTGGTGAAGACATCGATCCTGCGCTCTGCCTGATTTCCCGCCGCTGCTCAGTTCCCTCTTCAAGTACAAGCTGCCTTGCCCATGCTTCAAGAATTTGTAAGAATAACATTATGGGGACATTTCAGGATTTAAATAAGAACATGTTTGCTGTGGCTCAGAAAAGCTGGAGGCAGTTGCTAGCAAAACATCGACTTACTATTTTCATACCTTGTTTTGATGAGGAAATACCCCGTCACTTTGGGCCTAGACAGAATATATGGGCATCCCTTACGAAAAGTTCTTTCCTAATCGAATCACTGTATGAGTCATCACTTTGAAATCTGCCCCTTGAGCGACAAGGGTCGCGGGTCGAGTAGGAAGCACACGTGTATGCAAGACAAAATTCGACTCCTAGCGCTTTCCATAAATCGAAGTAGACATTCCCGTGAATTCGAAATCACGCTAATCAAAATTAAGTGGTAGATTCAAAGTCGAAATTAACTGGTAGTTTTAAATGAGGCGACCAATGGGAAAAGTCTTCAAAAAGTAAGCGAAAAACAAGAACAAGAAAAACGACAAATGAGTGAGTGAAAAAAAACTAGTTATTCGGGCAAGACTAGGATGGGCATAAAACAACTTAGGCAAATCCAAATCGCAAAAGGAGATACTTGGCACCGAAAAAATCGTAAATGGAAATCTTCTGCAATAATGTTTTTTGTTTCGACTTTGGGGGGACGATGAAATTGAGGTACTTCTATGCTGTACAACATTTAAATCTAAAAGTGGCTTTGATACAGCACAATATTAAGAGGAAAAAAACTGTAAAAAGAAAGCTGTAGAAAAGAAACCTGTATAAAAGCCAATCCTCACCTGATAAATACATGGATGTACGCTTTCAAATCGTTGTATCTCAGCACGGCATTGCTCCGAATGCAGAGTGTTGGTGCCAGGAAAGCCAGAATGAAGTTGGCGACCGGACATTACTAAATTACATAAACATTATCACAGCATAATAGAAATTAGAAACCATGACATTATGCTACTTGAAACCGAAAACAAGTTGGGGGAATAAATTTAGAAATAACCGAATTTAGAAACGTTGATCATCTGACTTCCCGAATATGATTCCAGAATTGATCGACATTCATTCAAATCACATGAGCTGTATACACACAATGTCTATGTAGCGAATGTGGGCTTAGTCAGCGAACAAATCATCGACTGAATATGGTATCCAAAACTGTAGAAGCAAACTGGTAATCGAGGCACAGTCGCACGCATATGAAGCGAAAATAAAGCAGTCGTGCGCCTTAGCCACTCAAGAAAGTTTATAGGAACAGCATGAAATGTCAGTTGATGTTCAGTGTTCCTCTGCCGCATTGCACTCTGATGATGTTTATGTGAAAGTGGGAATTTGCGCGAGATTAATACATCGTACGAGCTAATGTTTTGCATTAATTGGAATCAAGGCTTCTGGAGAGAAGAAGAGGTCCTCAAAAGGATCCTCAGAATTTTTTTGGAATTCCGTACGCATTTTCCTACTTCAGAGTCAATCAATCATTTTGAATCCATTAAGGCCTATACAATGACAACAGCCGCTATACAAAACATGCTCTCATCCTCTCAGGCATATTTGATACTAATTCACCGTTCTCGGTGAATACAAAGCCTGGTTTACCTAGGCGGGAGCCGATCCGTACCGTGTGCGTGATCAGCGGGCCACTTGCCACTGCACCACCTCCACATCATGGCAGAAGTAAACGGAACATTCGACACATCATGTCAGGGTTTAAACAGGCGGCAACCTAAGGACCTATTAAGGTTTCTGTCGCTGGTAGCACAACATGAGAGATGTTTTAAAAGAACAATGCTGCAAGATGAGTAAAAGGGGGGGGGAGGGACCATTCGATGACCAAACAGCTTATGTTATCCCTTCGCCCTGTTCGATTTCGTTAGATTTGTGCGATGCTCATGCTTTGTCCTAAAAGTTCTTCTTTTACTAGCGCTATGGTTTACCCTGGTTCAAAGACTTAAAGCAATATAACAGTATTTTCAATGGGTATTGCGCTCCAAGATACAATGATGAAAGAGCACTGCTTCTGAAATAGTACCACGTTTCATCAACCTGCGGCAAGTGGAGTTGGATCTCAGCTAAGTCAGCAAAGTTGGCGGACCTACTAAGTTGGTATCCGGAGTTCCTACAAGAGCATCCATGGACTTGCAGTGTTGGCGGCCCACTGCCCTTCTGCGCTGACTACCTCTCCACTCATTGCTTGCAGCTATAGGTCTTGTATTACCATGAGTGTTTTTTCACCTTATCGGAGTTTTTTTTCTCATACACTGTTATTTATCTCGACCATTGTAACTAGTTTGCCGATAATAAATCATAAAATCATAAAAACGTTTCGAATTACTATGATGCACGGCTTTCTAGTTACAACAATGATGTTGTGCAACTTCTTGTGAATGGAAATGTGTGTTTTTTACAGGTTATTTCCCATTCTGCGCTGTGTACTAGAACAACCCATAAACTTTTCATGAGATTTCTCAACGTAGTGAAACGTCTCTTGCTCCCGTTTGGGTCAAAACAATCGGAAGTGGGTAGCGCAGTTGCTAAGAAATTGAGGTGAGCGGAAGTTTGCTACCATAATGATACGATGACTTTGGCGTAAGTGAGCAACATCACCATTATCTAACGTGAGAGTGACTTGGTCTGTGAAGCTTACAGCCCAAATTCAACTATTGAGCTAGAGTTTTTGGTTAAAGACAGCCCCCGCGATCAAAGTGGCTCGTGGTCGCCTTTGCTGTGCAAGTAGTCTAGCCTCCAAGCTAGAAGACTGTTCACCTTTCGCGACTCTATTGTGAGCGTGGAGGCTGCTATAGCCGCTCAAAGTGCTAGTTCTAACTCCTCCTCAGTCGGACCGCCTTTACTTGCTAGATGTCCTCCGACGGAGGCCACTCACTTGTTCTTAGTTGGGGCGGCGGGCATTGCTAATGCCCCTGGATAATTCTGCTCTCCTTCATTACAGTTTACTCATTGGAGGTATATACATTCAATTCAACCCATTTCGCGAGGTGAAACGCGTAAAAAACACGAGTGACGCAATTTTCGTGATGCAAAACCACGACGCACAAAAGGTGCGCTACCGTAATCACAAATTCAGACACCGTGTTGATAAAATTCCTTTTTCCTTCCCAGAGTTTTTCCTCTGCGTTTTTGTTGTTTTCTTTTTGTATTCTTTTTTTGCACTGGATGATATCAACTACTGCGAGATGTGATAGAGAGATTTGTGAGCTAGGGGCTGCACAGAGACCGCAGGGAGGTGTAACTGTGAGGGAGCGATTTTGTTTATGTTGTTCTGGAGAACGCTTCTTGCCTGTTTTCTTCTTTGGGAGATTACTTATCAGCTGCTGTTTCATAATTGGAAAGCAGCTATCCATGAGACTTTTATCGCGGGAGCTGTCTTTAAGTGGATATAAACACTCAATGTAGTGTGATCATTATGGCGATGCAACAACCAAGAATTACTTCCCACTAAGGCTTCTTTCTCATAAATATCTCTACGTCGACGTTATACATCCAGACAACCCCCTCTTCAACAGCTTGGGTGGGCGAAAAGAATTTAAAGAGTGCCACTCTCGGATAATCGATGAGGTTCTTTCCACCATCTTGGGCTTGTATGTACCACTTGTAAACACTCTTTGCGACAAGGCCTAGCCTAGCAGAAAATAAAGGCCTTCTGCAATCCTCAATATTTTCGCAGCAAAATGCCAATGCACAAGCAAAATTCAGGGCAGCTGTTTTGCTTAATGAAATCGGACACTTAATATTCACATCAATGTGTTCATAACAAAATACAAGCGTAACTATAAAAAAATAAGGGACCTACTGATGTGAGAGTTGCCTACGAAGTCAATGACAACATGACCAACCAAAAAAGGACTTATAGTATGCTTTCCACTGCAATTACGAAAAAAATTGTGTCGAAAAAGCGGGCAGTTTTGCCAACTGTGATTTGCGAAGAGAAGTGTTACGAGAGCACTTCCACGCCATTTTTCGACCTTGTTTTGGTGTTGGAGGCCAATATGGGCTGGGACTGTGAGCTGGGGATGAGGATTGATTGAGTTCGGCGATCCGTTTTACAAGAATCACTCTTGTGTATAATGTGAACTCTTCTGAAATTGCTGGAGCAAGCTCGTAGAGCCATAATGGTAAATGGTATTTGTCCTGTAGTTCACTGCTTTACAAAAGTTCACAGGTGGTCTCAATTTGAATTTTGACTGGTATCATCCCGTGGCTGCACATGGTTTCACAAGTATCCTCTTTATGGCCCGAGATGGGAAGAGCAAAAGTGCAAAATGCCCCTCCCCGTCGCCGAACTGCGTCCAGAACTCGACGCTGGGCGAACCTATTCAGTCGCGCAAAAAAAAGCATTTTACATCTCATGAGAGGTGGCCTCTAACTAGAAGTCCTCCATCAAACACTCCCAACTTTCCCCAAGTTATTTTGCTTGCTTTCAGATACTACAGCCCTACAAGAAACACATTCATTACTGCTGCCCGAGTTGTCCGTAGACGGCCAAGAATAGCCTCAATGTTCGATGGACCGTCGACTCGCCTCCCTGGATATTGTGCAATACTTCGGAACACGCAAGGTAAAAAAGTTCGATTGAAATCGTACCAGACCAAGACATTGAATTCGTCTACGACTTGCGAAGCACAGTCAGAGCTTACAACCGAATCAGACCAGCTTGTCTGGCCCATTGTCTCTGAGAATGCCTCCTTTTGCGGTTTACAGAAAGCAACGGTGGCTCTGTGGCGTCATAAAAGGCAGTTCTACACCTCCCTAGTGTAATGCCCACGAAAACTCGAAGGCTATTTTCTGTCACGAGTTCATTTTTTACACCGCGTTTTTCTTTTTTTTTCTTCCCGTTAGATGGTATTAGCAGATGATGCAAAGAAACAATAGCGGGTAGGATATCGCTCTGTACTCATGAAACCAGCAGATCCGGAGAGCTGGTCCAGAAACGCTGCCAGCGGCCGTTACTTAGGGCGCTCTTCATGATTTTTCTGCTTTTTTTCTCCCTTTGATAGCAATTTAGCTACCACAGGGTTGCAGCTGACGTCACTATCCACAATACATAAGCGCGGGGTTTGTCTTTGACGAATAGCAAGAAATATTGCCATTAAGCATCTCAGACGGGTCGAATCAGTCAAAGTCTAACTGAACACAACAACATAACAAGAATGGCACTATTGAACTATTCCTACACCGAAAACTCAAAAAAATTTCTCGCTGAAACTTTCTTCTGAAGATGTTATGTCGATGTCCTGATCACGAACACGACACGACATTCATTTCTAGCGCTGGCGCCATTTGGCGCCAACACTTTTCTCGCCAAATTTGATGCAAACTTGTATACGGGGGTTAACTGACATCCTGATCACGAATATGGCATTTATTTTTGGCGCTGGCGGTATTTCGGCGCCACTAGGCGCCAATTTGGCGCCCTACCTTTTTTCCCCAAAATCGACAGAAACTGCGTAATAGGGTTGCTTGATGTCGTGATCACGAGTATGGCATTTATTTCTCCATACTAGCGCCATTTAGTCTGCTGAACCTGAGAAGAGGAGTGATTCCCTTTGGGCCAAGCTCACTCGCTTTAGACAATAATGTCCTCTGTCGCTAACGTAGGACACTATTCTAAGGCGCAGATGACCATAGTGCCCTACGTTAGCGCCGACGCCAAAATAAATGTCATTAATAAAGATGCCAAATAACCCCCGTATACAAGATTTTATCGATTCTGGTAGTTTAGTGTGTTTTGGCCCAAGCGGATATGATACTCATGTTCATAGGGTAAAACTGCCCCTAAGGGCAAGTTTTCAGCGAATTTGGTGACTGAGTGTATTTTGGCGCCGGCGCCTGTGGCGCGGGCGCCAGGCAGTTTCGGCAAAGCGGATGTGATATTCGTGTTCAGGAGGTCGAAGTACCCTATAAGCAAATTTTCAGCCAAATCTGCCCTTGTAGAAAAAAGTCGGTAAAAACCCGGCCTTTTCGGCAGACTGGGGTAGGAATAGTTCAATAGTGCCGACAAGTACAATACTTATATCTTGACATGAATACAACCATAAATGAATCAGAATGTAAAAAAAATTACTCACTTTCGCTGAGATATAGGAAGACCGTTAGTCGTTACTATTGGTTCGATCTCTCCATAACACAAGTAAAATATAGTAAAATAGCACCTGAAATTATAACTGTTAAATGAATCACTAACAAACGCTGCTATCCTTTCCACTATAAGCGGTATGCGAAGAGAGATACATTTCGCCTAAAAAGAGAACCGAAAATGCTATGAATGTGTGCAGTTCAGGAAACAATATTACAACCATCTGCACAATGCCGGTAGAAGGTGATACAGACGGTTTGAAACTCCCGCTTGTTTTGAATGTTGAATTGAAAAACTTAAAGGTAGGAAAATGAATGATGAATGATTGACTAGACTGGTGAATGTCTGATAAATGCATAAAAGTAATCAGAAGATCGGCGAAGTTAAAGGAGTGATGAATAGTTTTCTTTTGAAACGTTAGTGCTAAGTAAAATAACCCAGAGAATGCGGAGACTGCATTCCTGGAGGAAGAGATGTGCGTGGAAAGCGTGACCTCAAAGTAACCAGGTTACCGTTCAAATCGAAAAACCAAGTATGTTTCGGCAAGTGATGGATTGAAGGATGATTCAAGAGAGAATTTGGAGCGGGAGTTTCAGATCGTACAGTGACAAATAGCCTTGCAAAGGTCGATAGATAGCATCATCAACGGCGCCGAGATGACATAAAGCGACGACGGTATCGACGGAAATTTCACTGAACGCACGTCATCCCTTAAAAGAATTCCCTTAATCCCATTGACAAAAGAAGTTCTGAAACCATACAGTAGAACCCGTTTGCAAAGAGAGGAGAGGGTTTCCATCTTAAAGACAAACCTCACGATTCCATATTGTAGATAGCGGCGTGTAATTACAAACCTACAGTCGCTGAGTGACTCACCGAGGGAGGAAAGAGCAAAAAATTTATGGAAAACATCCTAAGAACCCCTGGCAGCCTCACTGTTCCAGTTGTCCGGACCTGCTCATTTGAAGCCAGCGGTGCGATATCCTGCCGAACTCAAGATTGAAAATAGCCATCGAGTGATGGACGGGATGCGTCAGAACTTCCACTTATGAAGCCCGCAACTACTATGAGGCCGCAAAAGTGGGAGAATCTTAGAAACTGCGAACCAGACTACTTACACGAGAGAAGACAACCGCAATTTCGCTGAGGATAGAAGATACTGTCTTTAACAGAATGTTTTTGTTAAGGATATTGAAACTGGACAGACAAGTTAAAGTTTCCGCATGAACATATCATAGATATATGATGATTAACCACATGAAATTTCTATTAAATGAAGGGTTCCGTCAAAAGAACGCCAGACGGGGGGGGGGAACTGGGGAGTCGGCGATTGGAGGTTTTGGGGAAAATACACGCCGAAGGAGTTTAAGGGCATCATTCTATCCATTCTTTATCAAATTCAATCGCTTGCAATTCGACCATTCTTTCGAACCCTTAGCGACCTTACTGTAATCGGATCGATGGGCATTTGGCGCATTTCTCTTGAAATGCCTTTTACCGTTATGAAATGAAATGGGTTTTTACCGACATTTTTTCTACGAGATCAGATTTGATTGAAAATTTGCTCACTGGGGTATTCGCCTACCGAACACGAATCTCACATCCACTTAGCCCGAAAATGCATGGCGCCCGCGCCACAGGCACGGCGCCAAATATCCTAGATCACCGGATTCGCTGAAAACTCGTCCCTAGAGGTAGTTTGATCTAATAAACACTAATATCCATGCTGCGTCAAAATCGCTGCTATTGACAGCCAGTTTACAGATGACATTTATGCCTGGTATTTCTGGCCCGGCGCTAATGCAGGGCATAGTGATCATGTGCGTTCAGCTGAGACGGAGCCTGGCCTGAAGGGAATCACTCCTTCTCCCAGGTTCGGCCTTAGCAGAAGGCTAAATGGCGCTGGTGTCAAGAAATAAATGCAATATTCGTGATCAGGGCATCAAGCAACTCTATCACGCAAGTATTTATCAATTTTCGAGAACACGGTGTGGTGCCAAATCGCGCCAGCGTCAAATTAAATGCCATATTCGTGATCAGGATGTCAATTAACCTCCGTATAGAAGTTTTCATCTATGGTGAGAAACGTGGTGGCGTCATGTTGGCGCCAACTGGCGCCAGCGCCAGAAATGAATGTCATATTCGTGATCAGGACATCGTATAACATCTATAGGCAGAGTTTCAGCGGAAAATCTTTCTGAGTTTCTGAGGTAGGAATAGTTCAATAGTGCCCCGATTCTCTCGTTCAACATAGCAAAGTAAAAACGCAGCTTTGAGCCTGATCCTTGGACAAAGAGACAGATGCGCAGCTACTACCTTACTGGTTTGTATTAGCGCCAATAAATTTTGGGATCGTTTGAAACATTAATCTAAAAATCGGGGATGTCGCAAGGCACGGGCAGTTAGGAAGTACTGATGCTTGAGCCCAAACATGATCAAAGACCTGAGTTTGGCAAATTCACTGAAATGCGACCGAATCAAGTAAGTTTACAACAAGAAAACCAGTTTACTGTGATTCAGGAGCCCCATTAGTAGGAGTCAGAGGTAGGTTCATATTGAGAGAAGAATATTACACAGTAACAGATATGCTATGGTGCTGTCCCGGAGTCTCATTTCTTACCTGAGTGTGTAACAACAATGTGAAACTCCAAAAGTTAAAACTCAAAAGACAGTGAAAGTCTCAAAAGTTTGTTATAATATATCTTAACTTGCAATATTTCGGTGCGTAGCACCTTCGTCAGGCCAGTTGTCCCGAAATAAAAGAGATAGTTTTTTGGAATATCCCGAAATAAAGGTTAGTTTTTGGAATAAACTTTTGGAGTATCACATTGTTGTTACACACAATAACAGATGATACAAAGGAAACGGGTGCGAATATGCGCGACCGGTTGAGCCATTACCATCACAAATTTATCGGTGTGAAAATCGGTTCTGCAGCTATTCATGTGTAAAAAGCACAAGGATGAAATGAAGCTTTCGATTACGCTCTTTTCCGTGCCACACACTTCACCATGAATTGAGAGGGCCAGCCGATGTACAAATCAGTTTTGTATCTTCCCATGCGAGTTTTTCACCAATCTATCATCGCCTAATAAGAGGTAGAAAGCGAGGTTGGTTCGAGCTTCGGGATCCGACTCATTTAGGTGAAGCGTCACTATACATATTAGTTTCGCCCAGGTTAAATCATAAATGACGGTGACGTGAACAATGAGTTGGTGTCACGATACTGCTTCCCCATACCTGTTAAAAACCAAAGGTATCGCTGCTGCGCGTACCTACTACGATGGTATAAAGTTCATTTACGTCAAGCTCCGCTGCTTGTCGCCATTCACATAACGACCGACCAGTGAGATCTATTTATTTGTTTTATACTGTAATCGTAGGCCCTAGAAATTTGAAGCAAAACCTAGCAGAATACCCAGTCATCAATTAAAGCCAATATATGATCCAAGTGGGGCTTGATAGTGAGCTGGAGTTTTGATTGCTAAAAAGAAAAATAAAATAAATCAATAGTTACGAAACATAAATTTCCTATGGTCAGTATACATCTTAGTAGTAGCTTCCTCTTACTTTTCCACTCAAGGTGTCTCCCTTTGAGCAGCAATCAGAACAGGAAGCGAAACCACACTGAAGGCATAGGTGTAGTTGTTTTCGCTGCAGGCCCTGGGGCTATTCGGGAGCTGGGTTTGGCGGGAAGTCAGCCCATTTCCCCACTTCTGGCCCGCCTCAGCAACTGGTGATCATAGAAGACGCCGCGCCAAGCCCAGCCTCCCCTCCTGACACGCTCCAGCGTCTGCGGTGAAAACGTCTCAAAGTGTTCTCGATGGTATTCCAAGGTAGCTCTTGGAGTTGTTAGTGAGATAGAAGAGCAGCCACTTCACACAACCCCGTCGTGTCGCCGTCATGTACACATCATTTTTAGTTACCAAAGCTATCGACGCAAGGAATGGCCGAACACAGGAAATATAACCAAAGGTAAAATAACCAACACATCAAGCTTAACCTTGCCACAACTGTAGTTTTAATTCGTTGTTCCATTCGAAAATACAAAGTTCTTAATTAACCTCCAGGCAAGCAACATAACTGGCGACAATAAACTGAAGCCCCTTCCAAAATTCCACTCCGCCGGCACGGAAAGTTTCAATCAGTAAACGATTTGCTAGATTACATTGATCTTTTTGAATTTATTATATAATACGAAAATTCAGAAGGACTGCAATTCAATTCAATTCATTCAATTCTTCTGAATTCAGAAGAATGACGTTGGAGCCAGGACTGCGATAGAAGAAAATATTTATATGTATGCATCAATTTGAAAAGCCGGGGTTTGGGAGAAATGCAGTAATGTGGAACATGCAAAAATGCTGAAATGGCAGGCAAGGACTTGATAGGGATTGATCGCTCATCCCCGCCACCTGGAAAAATGCCGATTCTGCGAAATTTCGGCATTTCTGCAGACTCTGCATTTCTTTTAATTCCGTGGATTTTCAAATCGATAGGTACACTTCATTCTATCTGTCATTTCTTCAAACTCGTCATGTATGGACGCGGCATTGCAGAAATTCAAGTGAAGAAAGAGACCAAACTGTGCGGAGATTATAACGTTCTGTGAAATGAATGTTTCAAACGAGTAGAAACCGGACTAAATGCCTGCAACATATTGATTTCTGACGTCGTCACAATAGAAAAACAACAGCGAACAAAACTGCAAATGCAATTAATTACAAGTTGGTTGAGCAGGTTTGAATATAGCAGAACAATTAAAGTGCGCCATAAAAATCGATCCTCGAAGGGGACGCAATGGCAGACAAAGTCATAAAAGCGACGCGAAAGAAGTTATGACCAAGTACTAAAACTCATACGACACGAATAATTCAACGAAAACTACTGTTTTAAGATGAGTCCTTATTCCACAGAAGTTGCGGCTTCCTTATTTATTTAGTAAGTTTGTAAACATTAACTGGTTTATATGTGGAGAGATAGTGTGCTGCTTCGGAGCCTCTTCAGGATTTAAATGTTGTAAAGAGGCTCTAAAGAATTATTGCATAAGAGGGCAGAAACTCACGGAATCCCGGTATTTTCCTGAATAACAGTAAATAAATATCAATAAGTAAGCGCATATTCGAGAACATTACAGGGGTTTCGGATGTATTACGAGAAATTTGAGCTTTTCTGCGTTGGATTTTGAAGCCCATCCGTTTACATCCTCTCAAGAGATGAAATTAAATAAAAAAGTAGCGGTAAGGAGGGTCAAACTAAAATAATAATCACGCGCAGTAGAATCTCAGAAATAATCCCTGACTGTAAATGAGTTACTGGAGAGTTTGAGAACTTTTAGTTTGAAAACTGCAGCGCCTGGAGAAGGTCGGACAACCAGAGGTGTTCGGGTGAAGACGCAATTGAAACCAGAACGATTGTGACTCGCCTGGTTTTTTTGTGGGATCAGCAGTAACGCTCGTCACCGCCAACCCCACGTCCTTAGCGATTAATCTTCGTGAATGCATCGGATATTTGTGAACAATTTACTACTTTGCCGAAACAGCTGAAAACTACGCCGACGGTTTCAGACGAAATCTTTTTGTATCCCCGTTGAATCAGGGCCCTCAACCTCTGCAGTCGAGCCTGATGGTCAGCGATGCGAATAGTGGGCAAGATGATGTCCAAAGATTCGATGGACTCCAGAAGGTTTCACTTTTTTTACTAAGCATCCTCCGTTCGCTTGATCCAAATTTATTTCATAAATCTAGTGGCTTATTGAATGCGACCTGGCGTTTACAAATTCTTTGAAGAACAGTCAATATAAAAGCGAATGTTTTGACGGGCGACGGTCAAGACAATCGCAGTTTGCCGCTCCGCCGCCGCGACGGAGGGGCGGCGTAATTTGTAATAGTCTGTCGATTGGAGAACTAATTTCACATAAACTACGACATAGTAAGGATTTATGGCTATTTCTGGTCGTGTATTAGGTATTTTCGCCATCTACGACTCAAAAATATTGTCATTTGCGAGCGCGTCGTCGCACGCGACGCCCACCAGCGCGGCAATTTACGATTGTCTTGTCACCTACCCCGGCGAGGTACCCTTGCCCTCCAAGCCCGCTGACTTTGTACCGCATTCGTGCGGGACCCCTAAACGTTTTGAGTGCGATAAGACCTAGCCATATGACCAGTGGAAGGTATAGCTGGTGTACCGTTTCCTATTCTCCCGGAAGAGCCGAGTGTGTATTCCCCGATCTCGAATGGAGGAAGGCTTGGATGGCTTGACCAATACGGGATTTGACTCCTGAACCGCGCGTGGGCTGCGTGCCACCACACCACCTCTGTCCGTAAAGCACCAACCTAAAGGTACCCACAGTCACATGTTTCATGCTATACGAGGCCTAGGCAACGACTTGCGGAACTAGGACTAGGCTCAGGTTGAACGACTAGAAGGCTCCTCTGTCTCAAAGCGAGGACCAGTTTTGTGGACAGTGTGACGACATGGTGACGTACCATTGCGTGACATCCACAGAAATGGTAAAAATGCTTGCTCTGGAACGAAAAGAACAGCTGTCTATTTTAAAAGAAATCTTGCGAGGTCATTCATTGAAAAGATAGTGATTTCATCCAGTGAAAAGCTTTACAGTCCTTCTCTACATTTGTAGTGGGCGCGGATGGCGACAGCACATTGCGTTGTGAGGGTTACCACGCTGAGGTGAGCACAGGGCACATCATTGGTTGGGGATTTTAGTCGAGTCCGTACGACCACCTCCCCTTTTTTTAGGTGGTTAATACGACCCCCCCTGGTTTCCTCCTCATAGAGCTGTCGAGGGGGAGCGGGGTACATAAGCGGGAGAAGCCGTGAGGAAAATGCCCCGTCCCCCTTTAAAACGTCCGCGAAGCGAGAAAAAAAAAAGAAAAACGACCCCCCCTTTTGGGAGTTCCATAAGTGATCGGCCTGGCGTGAGCATGTAAGTTTAGTATCCACATATTGTGGCAAGCCTGAAAACGGGAGGAAGTAGGCGAGCACAAATACGCCACCTCCCATCGTGTACCTACTACTGTTCTCAGAAATTTCCCCCAACTGCCTACCATTTTTTCTCCAGGAATTTTCCGTACTTTTTCCCAGATTTTGCTGTGGAGCCGGGGGAAGGAGAGAAGGGGTATCCAGCAACAATGTAAAGCAGCAAAAACTCAGTAGGCCGGGAAAATTTTCCCCTAAACGTCCGGCCGCAGATTTCTCTCGGGAAAGTATTATTCGACTCGCCCACCCCTCCCTTGCAGGCGTCCGTGAAACAAGGAAACTCAACTATCAAAAAGATTTTTTCTCGGACCAAATACGACCCATTTCCCGTCCTCTCAGCGACCAGATACGATCACCCCTGGTCGGGAATCCGCCATGGATGATGGTGTCAGTCGCACTGCCACCCTAAAGAGAAAAATATAGAATGTGGCGCGGTCTGCAACCTTTGTGCGGTTGTTTGATCCCGACCTCTCCCATTATTCAGCACTTTCGTCTCGTGGAAGTCACGTTTTTTTCTGATTATTTATTCGCATTTTGAATGAGCTCATATGCAGAGTGCACGCATGACAATGAACTTGAAAAAATGAAAGAATACCACAACTGCAAAGTAAAATGCCCTCGAATGGCAGAAGGGCAGGCTAAGAGGACGTAGCATGCACACGCACTTTGTTTCAGTATCGCAAGAAGAACCGGCAGTACAGGGGTTAGATAAAAATGGTACGATCACACCTCCGTTAATTATGCCTCGCTTATGCCTCGCCCCTAGGTGCGAGACATCATTAACGAGGTGCGAAGCGACCTCATTAATCGGGGGAAATGCGTGCTTCGACGTGGTGGTTTGGACACTTGAAGTGTATCGCGAATCGGAATAAATCGAGTGAAAACTAAACTATCAGGAAATTAAAAAAACGTGAGGCTCACGAACAATTACTTATAAAAATGCTGGCACTACATGGTAAAACTCAACAAAATGGCATTGTGCTTAATTACTGATTGACCGTCAGTGGAAAGCTTATCCATATGGTCTTCCTAGTTATCATGCTATCTAGAATTCGGCATAAATCGATCGGAAACAGCCGCTACGGCTTACGAAGACTTGGAAGTCGCGTGGAAATCTTTGAAAATTACGGAGGGATTCCTTGCATATCGCTAAGATCTCACTGCCTGCTCTTCGGCGGGTTGAATAGTACAGGTAATGACTTTCTGGCCTCGTCTATATTGTCCCCATAACGACTTCGATTCCCGTTCTTATGAGTATGAAACCTTTTCCAGGGTTCCCTCAGACATCGTGCCCCACTCCTTTGTAGTGTACCAGCGGGTATGTTATACACCGGCCAGCCCAATTTTTCCCGGCAGCCAGCACGGGCTTCGTACACGATACGTAGTAGGGCTTGCCACCGACATAGTTCGCCCCGATCCCGCGCGGCACCGGTTTCATACTCACGTTCGCTCTCGGATAATCACATATCACCGTTCTGGCCTGTAACCAGAAACTTCTTACTACGTGGAGGCCTTCCTCTCCCATAGCACGTTGGCTTTTTCCACCTCCCGGCCCTTCCTCTTCAGAACACCGCGCGCCCCACGCTAAGACGTGCGAGAGGTGGTTAACAGTGGCGAGGAAAGAGAAAATATCTGAGGAAATGGCAAAGTAGGACACCTTTCAGATCCCTTTCTTCATTGCACCTCTCAAAGACACTGTACTTATTTTCAGATTCAACGAACTTTATCAGCAGGGAGTATCTAGTGCCCAAATAGAGTGCTACTGCATAAAAATGTCTCAATTCGTCACAAACAAAACTGTATAATACATTTGTTAATTATTGATAATAATTTGTACACTTGTTCTTGTTTAAGTAATAATAATAATAATAATAAATATATGAAATATATGGCAATCTTTTTACCCACTTTACCGAAATCTTGCAATGGATTTATTCCGATTTGGATAGCTTAATAGCTTTTCCTTGAAGTGAGGTCAGCTGCAGTTGAGCACGACGTGCCTCGGCTAATGAGGTCGCTTCGCACCTCGCTAATCGGCAAGTTTCTTCGCACCTCGCTAATTATGCCTCGAATCCAAGTGCGAGAAGTCGTTAACGAGGTGCGATCGTACCATTCTTATCCTACCCCGGCAAGTACGGTGAGTATGAAACCAAGAACCAGTACGGGGCGTATCAATTGACTATGCCGATTGAGCCAGGTAGAACCAGAAATATCCCTCAGCCGACGCTTGCACTCACAGTATTAACGGGAAAAAGCTGTTCCATTTGCAGAGCCTGGACCAGTTCTCATATCTAGCTACACATGGAAATTGAAAGTGACGCGGTAAAACTTACAGCGGAACTGCCAATAGGTTCAGCATGTGAGCTGCTGGTTTCACTGGTTGAAACCCTATTGTTAGCACAAGAGAGGTAAGAAAAAAGGTCACACCATTGGAAAGGTGTTCGGAAGTAAATTAGTAAGAAGGACTTCTAGGAAATGGCAAGCGGTGCCATAGAAGAAAAGAAGAACAGCCTTGAGATGACGAAGATTTTGAAATGAGGAAAGGCATTTCTGGATGTTTACAATCTAATTATGGCATGGTGGAGATACTTAGGGAATCAGGAGGGTACCTGCACCATGTCCCAATTAAAGGGACAGCGTAGACCGTGCGAAAAACTCTGAGACCTCTGATCGTCATCCGCGCATCGCAAAACAAGATGACCTGCTTTCTCATAGGAGAAGCGATATGTGACAAATCAAAAGACTCAGAAGATAAATGGAACCCACTTTCTTAAGCGGTACACTTTAACGGACTTTTTCTTGCGGATAGAGTAAATCCATTACGTAAGACGAAAGTAAGCGAAGAACAAAAAAGGGGATGCGGGAAGTGCAAAACGTCATAGGGGCGTCATACCCGTAACTATAAAGGGTCTTCGGCGTTGATCAATCCCTTTGCGGGATGCGGCACGCATTGTGCTTCCAGTCTGAATCGTAGTGGCTTACTGAATGAGATGTGGCCTATGCGACCACTTGCGGAGCCGATACAAGTCAGGTTATTATCTCCCAGACGAAACCGGTACCAATTTATCGTCCCTGGAGGGTAGAAGGCTTTGTTGGCGTCGGATTTGAACCAGAACCGAGCGAGTAAGCGCGCTACTTGTCACCACACCACCTCTGCCTCATCAAAGTCCATATTAACGCTTTCCATAGTTCCTTTCGACCTACTGCTATTCATGTAACAACAACAACAACTTGCAGTAATGTGTTTCTTCGGTGCTTTTGAGGGGGAAGGGCTGATTCGATCGACAGGCGCTGACTTTCGTCGCACGTTGTCGTCGGCTCGAGAGGCCGCATCCCCTCGGGAGACGGGCAAGAGGATCGTAATTCGCTGCCGGCGACGGGCGCGACAGTTTCTTAACTCGTGTTGACCTGTCAATTGGAGCACCGGAATTTCACGTAACCCCGTAAACGTACACATTTGACGCTCTGATCTGCTTTTTATGCCATCCTCAACCTGGAACCATCGTTTTTGCGAGCGCAACGTCGACGCCACACCGATCACGGCGATTACGATCCTCTTGTCATATACCCCATCCCCTCAGCGTCATTGAGCGGAACGCCGCTTAGCCAGATGACGTTGGTATCATGGTTCATGTTGGTAAGACGTCTGTCATACCAACATGAACTAACCGAGCGGCATTCCGCTCAAATGGGTGAGGAACTGGCCCCCTAAGGATGACACCTGGACGAAACGATTAGGGCTTTAGTGAACTATTCAGGCTAACGAACTCGAAAGTAAAACAGATGACATTCGTCATTATCAAAAATATTGGTTGAGGAAAAGAAAACGTGAGGATAACCTACCAACTATATAAGTATCGTGAAAAATCATCAAATAATGAAAAGACTTTGACAGTCTCGAAATAAAGGAATTATCGAGAAGGTACCAAAAGGAACTGGTTGAGCATAAAGAAAATGCGTAGTCTCATACAATCCTCTTCTTTGATCAAGCGCCAGGAAAGGTTACTTGAAGAGCAGATCTGAATATGCCTTTCAAAGGAGGAAAGGACGGGCTGGTAAAATCCGAAATGCAATGACCGACAAATGAGGAGAAATTGCTAGTTCTTCCCAGTACAATAAATTGGTTTCTCAAGATTGATATAGCCCAAAAATCATAATAATAATGCCCGGATCCTATTCCTAGCTGCTCAAGAAAAACTGATATAATCAGAGACTCACAAGGACATACTGCGTCCGTCGTTAGAAGCTAGCGATTTCGTCAAACAAAAGGCACAATGCAGAGAATCATGTACCAGGGTACGGTAACCGGATGGGCAAAGAAGTCGTGTAAACAGAGAGCGAAACAGGAAGGAAGCAGATTTTTCGGGCTGAACTCAGAGCACAGAAACGAGCACCAAAAGGGTGAACATCTGCTTCTTCTCATAGAAGGTGGTGGAATCACGTCGTCATAGAGAGGGACAGCTGGCTCGGAACGGAAGAAAAACTGCGAAGAAACGGAGCGAACGGTCGGCGACGTCATAATGAGATCGTGAGAAGCAAATGCATTTCAGATGGTGAATGACAATGGCCTGCAACGGAATTTCAACAGTACGGAGGATTTCTCAAAACAAAATTAGTCGCTGATGTGGAAAAATATAGAGCCATTTGCTATCCAGAGGAGGTTTGACATCTTCTCTGAAGTGGTGATCAATCATGAGTTGTGGTGATGTCGGTTGAAATAGCGGATAAAAACTCTTCCGGCTCCTTTGTTGAACTTTCTAAGCACAGAGGTGTAATAACTCATTGATTGGTCTTATCTGGTGACCTCAATGTGATCATTGCCCGCGAAAGCCCAGAAAAATTCCAAGTTCATGGGATGGGTAGTACGCTATCAAGCGTCCAATCCACTCTAGCACTCCTGATGACGTACATACGCAAACATACGCAAACGTCAGTTAAAAGCAATTAATATTTTCATGGTATCCCATTATACCTTGGAATTTCTCGTTACTCCCTAGTAGCACATCACAATCCGCAGCGAAATTGAGTATGGGTACATATATCAGACTAGGTCGTACGTTGGGGAATCCCCAGCGGGGAGGGTCGTCTTTGGTCGTGGAGGAAGGGGGGACATATTTAGTCTGAGAGAACATTTTTCCCTTTATCCCACGCTCGACAGCAAAATTTTAGGAGAAAAACAAGAAAATTTTTGTGAAGTTCCGGAAAACAGGAAAAGCTGGAAAAAGTAATAGGAAGGTGGGAATATTTCGGAAAGTGGTAGGTAGTGTGAGGGAAGTCGTGTCATGGGAGGGACCTAGGGAACAGAGGTCGTATTTTCCGAAAATTTTCCCCAGCGGCAGGACGTGCCCTGATATATCTACGCAAGTTCGCTGCTGTTGAAGAGGCGTGTCAGGCAGAAAAGTGTGCCACGGTGCCAAACCCTTCCTCTACCGTGTTGGAGCGGGTATGCGACAACAACTGGTAGAAAACGAGAGATACGAGCGGTTTGATAAAATCCTGCCTTTTGCTCGCTTCAACAACTTGTGGAGAACGGGTCTGGCACCGCGCCAAACTATGGCCGCCTGACACGCCCCTTCGCCTGTAGCGAACTAGACTATTGATGCCATTTCACCTACCGGTAGTGCGAAAAATTGGAAATCCTCTGAAAAGATTCCAAAAGAGAGCAAGTTTAATTTCGCACTTCATGGATTCTGTGCATCGTATACGAGTGGGGGGGGGCTTAATCTATGGGGTAGTTGCAGAACGAGCCTCGAATATACAAAGGAACACAAGGCATCATTTTAAACATTGGCAGCAGATAATCATAGTTGTTGAGGGCACTTCAGGCGCAGGCAACTTCAGGTTGTCATCGTAGTGAGAGGGAGGGGGGGGCGGGCTTAATCGATGGGTATGTTGGCGAATGTAGCCCTCTAATAAAAAAAAGGAAGCACAAGGCATGCATTTTTGTTCAACATTGGGCGGCAGAGTTAATCATAGTTGTTTGAGCACTCAGGGCACAGGCAACTTCAGGTCTGTAGCTAAGAGGGATGGGGCTTAATCTATGGGGTAGTTGCAGAACGAGCCTCGAATATACAAAGGAACACAAGGCATCATTTTAAACATTGGCGGCAGATAATCATAGTTGTTGAGCACTCATAACAGGCCGACCGATCCAGGGTCTCACAACAATTAAAAACGACTGCTACGCTCTTCTCTTCGCTCAAAGTCTCTTTCTCATAACCCACTTGAGCTCGATGTTATGGTGACTGTGATCTTCCTCAGTTTTTGTTTGTCTAAGCGCTGTCGAAAGACTACCGCACCTCGTACCAGATAGGTGTTTGCTTATTAATACAGTCAGTAGTTGCTCGTTTCTCCGATATATGTGGATCCACCTGCCCATCATTGTTTGAGAGATTACACAGAATTGCGCACAATCATCGATTCTGCCGTGTGGACAAATGACGTGAGCAGTCGACAAATTCTCGTTTGAGAATCCTCATACTCGCCCACACCTAATATGAACGCTACACAGGATCATGACCCTGTACCTTACCTAAGAAAAAGTTTACCCTTGAATATGCACTCACGGAGCGCTGAAATGATCCAGAAATTACCTCAAGGCCTTCCTAGTGCTTCAGATAAAGATCTAAAGATTGACCATAGCTTAAAATACTGATAAAAATAGAAACTATTAAGAATAAAAATCAGGGTCCTAACTACTGACTCATTACCTCTGAAGGTTATTTAAAAACACTTTGCGCGAGAGCAAGTCTACAGCAGTGAGCCTCAAACAGGTATTAGTAGGTGCCAATCGAGATACCAAAAAGGAGAAGGCAGAAAACGCACCAAGGAAGGCCCAGCTGATTCTCAGCTTGGACTGGCATGTTCTGAATGGAATAAAGATTCAATGAAGATTAATCAAGCCTAAAAAGCTGCAGTAGAATGCGTACCGCGTCCCAAAAAGGGGTTGGTCAACGGCGAAGACTGTACCCATCTTTTCATTTATGTTGAAAAAGGAGGTAGTGATCTCATCAGCGCAAGCAAGGCAGCACCAGAGAAGGAGTGAGGGTGGCTGAATCCCTTCCTCGAACGCCGCACGCATTCTACTTTACCTTTTTTTAGCTATGATTTTTCCAGATAGAGCGCGCACATCGATCGAATTCCATTAGGAGAGTAGTATCTAGGCCGCTGTTGGGGGGGGGGGGGCGGGGGCGGGGAAGCAGGGGCATATTTAGTCTGGCTGACTCGAAAATATTTTACTTTTTGTCTTGTTTTCTTTCTTTTCATCTTCCTAGTTGGCAGCAGGGCAAAACTGGTACAGCGGTTTATTTTGGAATAGGTTGTCAAAGGGGTCGTACCAGAAGAGGCACTCTTTGTGAGGGTAGGTCCCACTAACACCTCCATTTCACCGAATTTAATCTCATGAATTCGCGTTAAGCATGAAATCACAAACTCCTGGCGTTCTTACCAAGCACTTTCAAATGTCGTGGTGTTACATACTAAGCGGCTGCGTGCCTGCTCATCGCGTAAGGATTTCTCTACCACGGCGGAATGTGTCAGGGAAGGAACAGCACCGGAGGGATACTGACAAATCATCGGTTTTAGTTGGCACGCGGGACTCTTCCGAATACATACAACACACAAAATTTGAGATCTTGGTTTTTTCATTCATACTTGGGTTTCGAGCATAGTCCGTTGTTGGTGAGATCTCTGCCACAAGTTGGGTGGGAACTTGCCTTTGACAAGGCTCGAAAAGTGCTTAGTATCACGAAAACCCACCCCCTCTCACCTTCAAATTACGATGTCATATCAAGAACGCACGGAAAAACACCTAACAGTGAAGTCTGAGTTCATCATCCCTCAGTACACTGCTGAGGGAGATGAATATCCCAATCCAACAATCTTACGGCGAAAAGAAGAAGGGGGAAAAAGAAGATGCAACAACTTTTTTCCAGGGACAGGTGGTAAGCACGCCTAAAGATCGCTTTTTTGTGATGTCCAGAGATGAAGGTGGTCGAAGGCTGAGCAGTAACACAGGAATGGCACCAATTTGAAGAGTATGAGTACATTAAAATGTCTTCAGCGGTAGAGAAAGACTTACTAAATCGAAAATAGGCTTGTAAACGAGAGCAGTATCGGTGAGGAAACAACAGCGAATGAGACAAGCAGCTAGCTCTGGATAGTTGCTGTACTGGGATAGCCGCAATAGATTGAGATCGAATAGTATCGAGCGCACCCCTGCAACGCCTGTACTAATCCTGCGATGGATGAGTCAGCTGAACAATGGGCACGCTCGGGACCACCGCGACCACCTAGTTTATTACTGCACAGGAGGATTAAGCACTAATATGCGATTTATGACATCCTGAACAATGCATACGGCCCACTTGATGGACCATGTCAGATTATACATTTAGATCTTAACAGACGTCAGAATACAATTATTAATGGCGATTATTCCTCCTGTGCAGTGGAGTCGGCAAGTT
>MU913683.1:0-12465 GCA_036418165.1 Cooperia oncophora | reverse complement strand
TGGCGTGGGCGTAGCGACATTGTCTTGAACGTTTCCCCCGGTGCCCATCAACACCCATCTACTCCTTTAAGCAAGTACTCCCGGATAGATTCGTTTTGCTCTCAAAAATTGCCGATCCCGCTTTTGATTCTCCCGTAGAGTATGAACGCGACCCTGTATGAAACATACCAGATCTCTCTCGGAAGTCTTTTTCTCCCAGCCAGGAACAACAACAAACGAATTGCGACCGATGAAGTAGCATTCCTTTATCTGAACATTGGATTCCGTCAAATGTTGTAGACATACTTCATGTGGTCCACGTAGAAATAATTAATAGATAGCTTGAAGATCAGGTTCACTGACGTTTTCTCTTTTAGTGAACTGGATGAGTTTCATGCAGCCTCTTTGTTCGCCTTCGTTAAAATTATGTCTATTGTACCGAGATTCATCATCTTCTCCTATAGGCACTTTCGTGTCTCCGAAGTAGTAAACTGCAAGTTTTAGAATGATCGTACGAAAAACCTTTCTGAGTAAAAAGGGAGCTCACCTTGAATTCTCTTTTCTTCATCTTCAAGATCATCGAGTTCTGCATCCGACTCTGCCGCAGCACTGACGTTTTTAGAGGTACTCAAAAAACGAGTCTGTCTATGCATCTAAAACGAATTGCAGATATACTTCTAAACTAAAAAAAAAGCTTAAACTGAGGGCGAACCTCCACTCCCTCCTCATTGACGAGTACACTCTTCAAAGGATTTTTAGCCATCACAGCTTTTGTGTACATTGCAAGAGGAAGACGAACTCCAGGCGCTATCTCCCAGTTTTTTCGAATAGCCCGACTATTGACGACCGGGGTCGTGAAATGGTAAACAGCGGAAACCGCATCCCGAAAAACATGCGAAATACGATAAGAAAACAAGCATGGTAACCTCCTCTTTGAAGCTCATGAGAAACCAACCTGAAGCCGTAGTTAATCCCGTCAGTGCGCTTGACGATATTTAGCACTGAAGAATCGGCTTTATCGCCTGTAGCTGAATCGCTGTCGACGCCACTGCAAAAACAAACCATGAGTAGCGAGAACGTACATTGTTTTAAGGATGTGAGGAACAATGAGGTAGCAATGTTTGGTGCGGGGACAAACAATGCACGCAAAGATCAATCTCATTGGAATCTCAGAAACCGCAAATAAAAGAAAATGTCGATTTCACTTCAGCAAGAGAGTTTAAGCCTCGAATTCTCTTCGCTACAAGAACAATCGACCAATCTGGCGTCCACACTTTTCCTTTTCGTTGCCTTTTTGATCATTTTGAGCGTTTCGCGCAAACTCTGAGCCGATACTTATACTTCCTTCTTCGCTCAATGCGTTCGCGTTAGAAGGGCTTAATCAATACTACTTTCCTTTTCGCTTGGAAGCTCAAAACGCCCACGAGAAGTACGAACCCAGCCTTAGAGTTACAGAACTGTCATAGGAAAATAAGCTGAAATTCAAATCCATGAGTGAAATTGAAGTATACCGTAACATACATTGCAACTAATGTGGCTTCCATGGCATTTATTCCATTGATCACGGCAGACACCTCTGTTTTACGACTCGTACTCTTTGCCAAGTCATTTGTGAAAAGCTGAAAGCCTGTGTGCTATATACAGAGACGGATGGGGGACCACAACAGTAAGACGCTTCGAGCGTACTCTTCGAAGTTAGTTCTCCGCAAAGAAGTGGATGGACACACTAGTTTCCATAGTTTGCAACCCGGCGCTTTGAGCAAATCAGCTTTCCGAGCAAAATTAGTATTGACCCTCCCAAAAAACCGATAGCCAGCGCTTCGAGAGAAACAGCGCTTTCGAAGAATCGGCGTTTTGCGCGCCGATAGATACCTACACTTCCCTTTGGTCAAATCGCCGATTCGATCAAAACGCTGACTGTCCCAAAACGCCGACCTACAAGGAATGAACGCGGCCTGACCGTACCCGTCACTTACCAAGATATTTTTCGACTTCACTGCTGCGTCTCCATCGGTCTGGTGGTGAAGAAAGTCCGTTGCTACGACCAGAGCATCGACAGCTACAATAATGAATGAGAAGTTGAGTGGTGAATATGTCAGCTAACCCTGTGCACTTACCATTTCCAACAACTTTGCAGTTGTTATTGACTTCCCGATTTAAAAAGCGAAGATGATCGAAGCTTACACGAGATAGAACTTCGTCTTGCACATATACATGAGGTATATCAAGATTGTTCTTCGTTTCCTCACTTCCGAATAACACTATTGAGATTCTATCTTTGGATTGAGTGAATATCTGAAGGAATGACAACCGATCACTAAAAAAGCAGTAACGCAAGCCGAGAATTGATATTTTCAAATGTTTTTAAAGCATTCGATCAACTTGCAGACAAAATTGGCTTGTTTGATACAGCAAGACCCAAATGAAAAGATAAAGCTGCGTTCATACTTTGCCTCTGCGTTTTGAGCGTACATCAGCTCCTTCAGCGACTGCCCGGAAAAGTACAAAAGACTGGCGCACACAAAACGCTGACACAAAGTATCAACGCTCTCTAGTGTGATCGAGTGGACGAGTCGCTCCAGCGATCCGTTCGCGCGATCCAAGCGACCGCATCGCAAAGTGTAACCGCGCCTAAATGAAAAAGAAATCACCTTTCTGGAAATAATCCAGTCAGCAGCTTCCTTTGCCATAGAGAAATGGCTTCTCGCATCTTCTACTTCATTCATCGTCTTACCACAATCAATCACCATTACTAATGCATCATATTTCTCTTTTCTTGCAGCCGGTTTGGCTTTGTGCTGCGGCTTCTTTTCCTCAAACTCATCATCCGACATCTAAATACATAAGTGCAAATGACTGTACTCATTAACTGCGAATTTTTCGAATATAATGCATACAAACCATAAAACCTGCCAACAACAAAAAATAATCAAGAGGGATAAATTCAAAAAGGTATATCTGGGTGCGCTGTTTAAACTATTGTTTTTGGATACGGTCTGATAGGAAAATTGAGGAAACAAACGCCTGAAAAGGAAATCTGCATAGATAGCTCCCACGGGAATTTGAAATTTGAAATGGAGCAGGTGAAATGCGTCAGTATCTCTTGCTGGCTCCAACGTCGTGTCAATCATGAGTCTCCAAAATGCGAGAGAGTTTGAAAGTTGTATTTCTTGCGGTTGTTCCCTAGGATCCTGATAGTCATCTAATGCACCGGTAGGGTGTGTTGTCAGTTAGTATGCTGGCGTTCTGGAGCAGTTGTGGGCGAACTTTCTGAGACCAGTTTTTTTTATCAATGTTGACTTTCCTAGATGTGCTCATGTGTTATGTGTTGCAACCACTTCACGATATCTAACAAAAGAGGTGTTAACTCTGTATAGTAGTAATAGAGCTGATAGAAGGTTGTTACTATTAGGCCAACGTTTCGGCTTCTTCGAAGCCTGAAAAGTCACGAACCACTTGAGATCAGTCCCCTCAGCAACCAATCCAATACTCAAAGGAAGGTCCCTGGACTTAAATCACCATACTATGTCGATAAATCGGAGATGCTACGAGGCTTGGCTCAATCTCTGTCGTCGTGAAGCGAGGTCGACCACCCAATGATAGGACCTAGGCGTTGAGTGAGCACCATTGGAAGACGGGCAAGAGAATCCTAATTTGCCGCTCGCCGCGCGGCGGCGATGGGCGCGGCGTTTTCTTAACTCGTGTTAACCTGTCGACTGGAGCACCGGACTTCATGTAGACCCCGTCATCGTAGACATTCATGACTATTTTCGGTTCTGAATTGCCTGTTGTCGCCATCTACTACCTGGAACCATCGCCATTTGCAGGCGCGACGTCGCACGCGACGCCCACCAGCGCGGTGGATTAGGCATTGTTCACAGTCTGCGACCCTGAAAAACGGCGGTTGGGAGAAAGGCAAAAAATAGTCATCGATCGGACAATGCTTTTCGCCCAATCGCCGCAGTTCGGCGGTTGGGCGAAAAGCAACAAGTGCGTATTGATTGCTGGCGAAAAACGCCGGGGCGATCAAGCTAGCGTTTCGCCGAAGGCGAAAAACGTCGCGTTTCGGCGAAAAAAACAAAACCAAATCCTTTCGCCCAACCGCCAGACTCTTCGCCCAACCGCCAATCGATACGTATCAAAAGCTTTTCGCCGAACCGCTGCGTTCCAGAGAAACGCTGGGCCGCAGACTGAACAATGCCTTACGATTCTCTTGTCACATATCCCTTGCCTTTGTACGCTTGCGCGTATGGTGGTGTCTAGTGTGTGGACCGTTCAACCGGTACACTTTATTTTACGGCAAAGTATTTTCCATGGTCTTTGCGATCTGTCAGAAAATCTCTTTGATTGGAACTTTCGCACGTCATTTCTCCTTCATTATTCTACAACGAAAATCTCAGGTATTTCAGACCATGTCTTGTACAAAGACCGAACCAGTAACTACAGAAACAGTGACTGAGGAACAGGTGAGCGTTTTCGAGAATACAAATCTTTGCACTGTCGAATTATTCTTACCCCAAAAAATCAAGAATTGTTTGCGCTCTACCTGCTGAGGTTATTCGATATCCTGATCACGAATATGACATTCAGTTCCGGCGCTGGCGCCAATTGGCACCAACATGGCGCCACTACTTTTCTCAACAAACTTGATGAAAACATGTATACGTCAACTGACATTCTTGTCACCTGGCGGTGGCGCATTTAGCGCCACTAGGCGACAGGCGCTATACCGTTTGCTTTCGAAATCGATAAAAACTTGCGTAATGGGGCTGTTTGATGCCTATCACGAATATGGCATTTATTTCTCCACGCCGCGTTCTGCTATTAACCTGGGAGAAAGAGTGATTCCGGCACTATTCAACTATTACTACCCCAAATGGGAAAAACTCGAACTCAAGTACTCGAAAATTTTTTTGCTGAAACTTTGCCCACAGGGGAAGATCGGTGTCCCGATCACGAACGTAAGACTAGCTTTAGGCTCTGGCGCCATTTGGCGCCGCCACCCTTCTCACCAAATTTGATGTAAATTGTATATTAGGATTGCTTGATCTCCTACCGCGAATACCGCATTAATTTTTCACCCCTGCGCGCGCCACACCTTTTTTATCAAAATCGATAAATTCCTGCATAATAGGGTTGTTTGATGCCCTGATCACGAATATGACATTTATTTTTCGATAATAGATCCATTTAGTGCCTTTCTGAGGCTGAGCATGAGAGGAAGAGTGATTTCCTTCAGGCCAGGCTCAGCCTTAGCAGAGCGCAGATGATCGCAGCGTCTTCCATCAGCGCCAGCGCCAAAAATGAATGTGATATTTGTAATCAAGATGTCAAATAACCTCCGTATACAAGTTTTCAGCGGATTTGGTGACCTAGGGTATTTTGGCGCCGGCGCCTGTGGCGCGGCCAAGCAGTTTTGGGCCGAACGGATGTGATATTCATGTTCAGGAGGTCAAACTACCCCTGTACTGTTCCCTAGACAAAAAATCGGGAAAAATTCCGCCTGATTTCGCGAAACTGGAGTAGGAATAGTTCGATAGTGCCCAAGTCTCGTTTATATTTTCCTTTATGTGGACTAGCAATACTTTACATCTTTCAGCTTCCCGTTCCTCTACCGGTAATTTGACTTTTGAGAACTTTCAAGTTTAAGTTTGTGTGGATCGATCCTTGTGAAGTGCATTACTCTTATAAAGCGGCCGTCATACTTAACGGGAAAGGGCAGTAGATTTAAGTCACTATCTGTAATGGGATATACATCACCTGGTGCATCTTTGATAGCTTATTTCAAATCTGCATTCCGCATTTTCAAACGACTCTTGGGGTAAACTTATGGAGGTTTTTGTGAGACCAACATCTATGAGAGGGACTTGAGAAAACCTGAACGCGTTCAAATCATAAACTAAAGTAAGTGCCCCGAATCGAAGACAAGATGCATTTTTTTGCTCGGAGTTATCGCATTCTGTGAAGATGTTATCCTAGGTAAAAGTGCTTGCCATACTTGTTTATCGTGAGAGTTCTTCTCAAAGGAGTCTCCAGAACTTTGTGCAGTGAATCTCTTGGCAAATGTGAAGCTGAGATTCAATTTAGCTTCGAAAGATGCTCCAGTCGGTTAAGATCGCGTTTAAGGTGGTCATTTAGACAAACTGTCTATCGTTACCAGCACTTCAGGGTTTTCGAAGCTCGGTGACTACTCTGTATGGCCTCGTTCGCTGAACATTGATGGGGTTCGGGGGAGGTGAGGATTTGGCACGACGCCATACACGTTCTCACCAAGTATAAGCGACAGCAACTGTTGGAAAACTAGTGATGCGAACGAAATGATACAGCGCGTCGCATGTTCACTTCAACAACTGGTGGAAAACGGGTTTGGCGCCGCGCCAAACCCATCCCCGCTTGGCACCCTCTTCATCTGCAGCGAGACTGTACTATTTGTTGAGAATGTTCCTGTGTCAAGCCTGCTCTGTGAGGCCTCTTGGGTTTTAGTTGTTCCTCGCGGAGCCTCATTTATAAGATCGCTGTAATAAGCAGCTTTCGGCTCATTGTTTCTTCTTCCTTCTTCCTTTCTTCCCTGGTCCCTATTTTCTCCCTTCAAAGCCCATTAGGTTACTGAATGATTTCAACACTACTGTTAGTGCTTTGCCCGGGACCAGGATGTTCGGCGACTCGACGGTTCAGGAGAACTCGCATCAGTTAGAAGCTAGGAATCGATCTGGCAGTCAGAGAAACAGAACAATCAGTTATCCGACGTTTTCAGAGGGTGCACCGAAGGTAGATGGGAAACGATCTTCTCTGATGGCTAGGGCGCGAAAACAGAGACTCGCAGAATCTCCCATCCTCCCAGATCGCTAGCTGTAAACGGGTTCCTAGGGTTTTTTGTGCAGAAAACTATGACTCAATATATCCCATCCAATGTCCTCAAAGTTTTTTCTAGCCGCATTTGGCTTGGTGGGAGCACGAATGGCACTCAGCTAAGCTCGTGGCTATCTTGTGGAAACTTGCACGATATGGTGCTTTATTGCTCTTTTCGCAGCTTCACAAGAGTTTGTAGGTGTCACCACAATGGGACCTGTTATTTAAGATGTACTAACAGAAGGAAACAATGTGCATGGTGGTGAAAGTGCAAGGTGCTCCCTCTAACCGAGCAATGGCGTTTTCTATCTGATTTGGAGTTCATGCAATGAGAATCTCTATCTGTTGAGGAACCGAAGCACTAACAAAGATAGCATGGCGTTGAAAGTGTTTTTGTGAGAAATGACTAAGGATGCTAATAGACATGATTATTGAAGTGGCTAATGATGTAAATTGTGTGATGTGTTGCAACTTGCTGCCTTTTATGTGCTCCTTAGTGCAAGTCCTTTACAGACAGACTTGGTTCTGCGTTTATCTCGCGATCCTGAAAGACCACACGTAAATTGGACCACCGATACCGTGGACAATGAACATATGGGCAAGAAGAAGAGCAAGTGCTGCTGTATTTACAAAAAGAAGAAAACGTGGCAGGATAGCAGTAGCAGCGACGATTCGGTAAGCTTGCCCTGGCTCTCGGAATCATACAAACTTTTCGATGCTATCTCATTTGGTTTTCCCATCCAAATAATCCTTTGAGTTGTTTGCTCCGATTCATTGTTAACAAGTGTTGCTGCTATTGACGGCGGGATCGGAACTAAACGTGATTGATTACTGACCTGAGTTTCTGGCCTCTTAATCATATGAAATAGCGGTCATAGTGTAATGTGGAGGGTGAAGCAGTTGTAGGCATAGTCATGTGTTCGAATTACTCGCTACCACATTTTAATGCCTTGTCAGCTATTATCAGTAGTTGTCACTTTTTGCATCCGTGTTCTCATGCTGCCCCCTATAACATTTCATAGTACCAATGTCACAATGTTTTTGTGACTCGCGCTATGAGTTGGTATTCTCCCTTTCTAGGGCAGCGTTCATAGTTCGCGACAGCAGCGGCGATCGCCGCGATCGCCGCTGCTGTCGCGAACTATGAACGCTGCCTAACCTCCTTATCAGCTCTTATAATTTCCTGCCTCTTTCTCCAGGGATGGCGTGCATTGTCCCATTCACCACTTCCTGGAACCACGTTCTCACTGCTGCTGTGGGACCTTTATGAGTGTGGTAACGTTTTCTGTCTCCCACCAGTAATTGTCCTGTCCCACCCATAACATCACTTTTTGGGCTCTCTACGACTAAATCGGAGAAAGTTATGATTTCCGGTCAAACACATATACCAGCACACAAACTTAGCTAATTACATAAGTAGCATTTTATGAATAGTGTGTCTGCAATACAGCTCAGAGACCGCGTTCAGACTTTGCGGACGGATCGCTCGATTGGATTGCGTTACCATGACGGGGGGCGAACTACCGCCAAGCAGTGCACCGCCGTAACGGCAGAGTTCGAAGTGAGCCACCTTCACATGTCCGTTGTGGCGGTGCACCGCTTGGCGGTGGAGTGCCTCTGTCGCGATCCAATCGCTCGAGCGATCCATCGCGAACTCTGAATGTTGTCTTGGAGGGATTTTTTCCGCCGCAGTTCTTAGATGACGCAGATTAGAAATTATTGAGCTGAATTGAGCCATGGTACCTAACAGCTCATCAATTGCTGAACTAGTAGAATAGCTGCTTGATAATGGAGAGTTGTTGGAGCTGCTACTAGGGACCTTGTTTGGCTTCTCAGTTCTTTTTTCACTTTCAATTCTCTTTCTCTGGGTGTGTGACTAGACAAAAGACATCAGAATAAACTGTTGTCATTTGGTAGCTTTAAAATGTTTACGCCAATGCACGGAACTGCCTAAAATTGTTGGGAAGGTTTTCCAAAATATCGCCCCCCCCCCTCTCGCCTTCTGGGTGGGAGGATCCCACTCTTGTTATAATGCTCGGGAAATGAAAGTACATATTTGATTCCCGCCCGAGACTCATCGTTTTACTGTGATCTTATGATGACTGGTATTTCTAGTTGTTATATTGTATGCTTTTTCCGTGCCAGTTTTGATTCTGCCTAGTAACCTTTTTACAGGACTGCGAAACTGGTAACTGTCGTGGCCACGTGGAAAAGAAGAAGGGACATGATAGCCATCCAGAAGGAGACGATCATGCTGGACCTTGCGAACATTAAATCATTTCTTTAATTTATTTTTTTTTCACCATTTTGCATTACTTTTTCAGTTCACATCTATACCCTCACACGGTTGTCTTACTATTCTGTGTGTAAGTTTGAGTGTTGTGATGTTATTACCTTATTTGTGGATCATTTAATGTTGTCTGGGTCATATGGGAATGTAAGAATTTTCCCGAATTCGTTTCATGAAGGGGGCCTGATTTCGGTCAACTTGTATAGTTTCATAGTCGAGACGCTCAAATTAATGAATCTTTTATGCGTGGCATTCCAAGTGTTCAGAATAGCAATAAACCTTCCAGTCGGCACCTCCACATGTCTTCAGCCAGAGGAAGCACAATTGGATAGACTATCAATGTAGCGAGGGGTATTATCATAGTTAAGACCACGTTTGGATTTTGTGAACGGTTAGAGCGCGTTCATACTTTGCGATCCAAAAGCTGGAGCGACCCGATCGCATGAAGAGAGTTCCCGCGATGTTGTCCGCGAAATGCCTCCGTGCATTTGACACTCGGGTCCACACTGGATGTACCACAGAATGTACCACATTCGCCACTCGTAGTGGCGAGATAAAGAGTCTAGATACGCGTGAGTATTGCAACCAATGCAACCACTGTTGTTTTCACACTGCAAAACAACGGCTCACAAGCGGGATTGCGTGCGTACATAGCGTTGACTGGAGCGTCGTAGGGCGATACCCTATGCTGCCGGGACCGGTTCCTCTTTCGCGAAAAATTCGTTCAAGGCGCCGACCCACTGCTAATGATAAGGGGGGGTCTCTGTTCAGAGTGTTTCTAGATATTTTTTTTCCGTTTCTTTCTCTACTGATGGGTTGATTATGAGCTATTACTTCATGAATGAGCACCTACTACCCGTAGCACTTGATCGCGGGAAGTGTCTTTAAAGGCAGTTGGCACGATGGTTTCCTCCCCGGCCTCACTATCTGTAGGGCGTTATACGGTGGGAAAATGGAAAGAACTTGGTGAAAGGTCGAAATCCTGCGGAGAAAAAGTCTCTGTTCTCAGTGACTTGAAAATCGATTTCACGGACGAGTCTCCCGTAGGCATCTTACCAATCACGGTTAGCGAAGGTACGGCTGCATATTTGTACCCATTTATCCAAGCAGCATTAAGGCCGCTTCATACCAATCCCTTCGCTTCATAATTTGCTTAGCAAATGAATCGATTAGAGCGTCAAAAAATATCGTCCATTTGTGGGCGGCGGGCCTTTGGGTCGTATATGTTGTGGCTTGATAGGGCCCTTATAAGGGCACCTTCCTCGGGGAAGCTATGCAGCGCCTGCCCAGGGTCGCGGAATTCTATCCTGCCAGGAGTATTGATCCTAGTCGTCTTGAGGGATTATCGTGCCAACTGCCTTTAAGCGATCGATTCGCAAGGTATGGACACGCTATTGGGCGGTCGAGGTGGTGGTGCATTAGTGTGTAGATGAAACGCATTATAATCATGGCAGATGGCCAATAATAGGCCATACCTGTGAGACGAGGAGGGCGTGGCTACGTACCTCATCTCAGCACAGCGTGATGCGATTTTCGTGGAATATTTCCATTTCACAGTTGCCATCCTGCCTTGTGTAGAATAGAGATGTGATCAACTGTTGTATAACAATTGTTAAGGGTTTTATCCCATCACAACCGTAGCCGCCACCATGTCCAAATATAGTGCGCTGCAACGCCCCCCCCCCCCCCTTCACATCACCGAGGTGGAACTGGTCCAGATAACTGAAGGCGTATCTTTAGACAGTAGGCGGGGCATCAACATCGTGATGAGCGCCGCGCCGTAATCACCCATCTTGAATCCTTGAAAGTGATACATCCCATGCGCTTGCGGAAAGGACTGCTTGGCTGAGGAAACAAGGAACGTATCTTTGAGAAAAAGTTTCACGTATTTTTATTCATTAATTTTCCGCTAAATCTCATGACTATGTAAACAAAATCGGTGGACGAATGCGATAGGAAAGGAATTTCGAATCAGTGTCTTCTGATGAAGGTGCGCTACTGGGGCTCTTCCTGCGCCTCATCGTTGTCCAGAATACTCTCATCGTCTTCCGAGCCTCCTTCAAATGCCGAATCATCGGAAAGGTCGTCGCGATGTATGGTTGACCAGGGATACATTGAATGACGCCGTTTTTTGTCTGAAATGCGCTCAATTGAAAAAAGGTGAACTTCGGTCCTGGTTAACCTATAAAAGTGACCGTCTTTGTTGATAGCCTCCTTTATCTGTACCTGTCGAGCTCTTATCTGGACTCAACACTTCAGCGACAACACGTAGCATACGAGGAGTTGCAAGACCTAGTGAAAGCTTGCAAGTCTCTTGTAGACCGCGTTCCTCCACGGTTGTCGTCTCTGTCTTCTTATCGTTTTTCAGCATTTGTCTGCAAAAGCCATTTAGTGGGGTACTTTATGTTGCTTTGGTAATAATCTTGCCTTCATCAGTGTTTATGCTTAACTTCATCTATTTTAATTACCGTACGGTTTTTTTTTGCGCGGAGGGAGGTGAATGCCCGAGACCGCATTCACACTTCACAAATCGTGCGATTTGGAAATCGCGCTCCGCCGCTAATCGTTGGACTACTGCCACCACTCCTAATTAATCTAATTGAATCACATGCAAAAGGGCTTTATTCGACCGTTGCGGCAGTCCAAGGATTAGCGCCGGGGCGCGGTTGGACACAGTTCCGCGATTTCCAAATCGACCAATCCGTGAAGTATGGGAAGCAAAATCTTGCGGAGCTCTTCAAAGGCGCTATCGACGCTGATCTATGAGCGGACTCAGGCGGACCTATGCGTTACTCTCTGATGCACCACTCCTAAAGGGGGAAGAGGAGCGCCAGCAAGGAACAAAAGGACCTCCCCCCCTCCTCTCGACGGCTCGATTCGATGAGGAAGGACAGAAGAGGGCTGGGGGGGGTCGTACAGACCCGACTAAAATCCACAACCGGTGATGTGCCCTGCGCCCTGCCTCCAAAGCCTCATGACACCGTGGGTGAATGTGAGTTCGATCCGATCCGAAATTTGAGTGCTTAAGTGACCGGCATTAATGAATGTTCTCGAATTTTGCACTTACGCAGCCCTTTTCTTGAGAAGAATTTGAGCCTGTGGGTAGTATTTGATGACGTCGTTCAGGTCCTCCTTGAGCAGCACGAAAAGCGTCGAGTAACCTTTTGCTCGAATCGATGCAGTTCGACGATTGTTGCCTCCAATAGCGAGCAAACTGAAAGGGTTCTAATTTACAGTCGGAGAGGCAGTGCTGTTCGGCTTAGGGGGGGGGAGCATGTTGCAATTTTGCTATTTCCTGTCAAATGACTGACATGGCTCTATCGTCTTGGCTCTTTCGCACCATGTTG
>MU913682.1:3889-16303 GCA_036418165.1 Cooperia oncophora | reverse complement strand
ATGTTGGCAGTGAACTGTAAATAGTGCCAGTAGTAATCTTCAGCTTTTTTTCCTTCATATTACCGGACCTTTCTCTGCCCATCATGACAACTATTGTTCAGCCACTGCCAGCAGGTGCTAAAGGAGTAGCACCAGCGCGTGCTCCACCTGCACGGACATCAACAAATACAACCCTTCGGGCTTCAACAAACACGGTTCAACGTGCAGCTGCTCCTGCTGCTCCTACCCAAGCGAAGAAAAGTTAGTAACCTTTTCAGCGTTAGTGTGCTGTTTGATGTCTATTCTCATTTCAATAGTGAAATCTGTGTGTTCTTTCTAATTTCCGTTGTTAATACCTTATTGTAACGTCTGAGTTAGTGGAGTCTCTGAGAGGCAGAGACTATCGGAAGGAGAATTCGACTTGATGGGAGCATTTTACCGGTTCCCATCACTGCCGCTTCATCCTGTGGAGACCTGCGCTTCCCTGTAAAGCTATGCAAAAGTATGAGCCTCGTTTCCTTCTGACGAGAGTCTACAGTACTACCAAGGTGAAAGTGCAATTCAATAAGAACTAGCAAAGGACACCAGCGACAGTGCAGATTGCTTCCCCCCCCCCGCTTAATTGAACAATGCTTCCGATTGAAACTGTTTTTGCTTCCTTCAAGTTTAGATCCTTATACCGTTTTCGGAGAAGAGTGTTACATAACCAACTAGCAGTGATCTAGTTCTACTGTTCCCACAACTTCGCTCAATAACCACCGTTTACGAACGTTTTGTGAATGGAACTAGTACGTGATTCCAGTTGATCTTTTCTAAGAGAAATTTATTTAGTTTCACCTGCTCCACCGGTTTCCAACCGTTCCGTAGCACCTGATTCGTCGGCGCTCAAAGCTCTCGAAGAAGAGAACGCTAAGCTTACCCAGCAGTATGAAGAGGTAAGGCTGCAGTCACTCTTGACAAGGAAAACTGGTCGTTGTGCCTGTCACTGCTGTCAGTTGGTTTCTTCCTGCTCACCTTTGGGTTCTCGCTGCACGCTCTACGAAGGATCATTTCAGCAACGACGACCGGTTTTTCACCCTGCTCAACTGATTACCTCAGCTGCCTTCGTGCTTCTAATATTTGGTTCAGTAAACGTCCCTAATTTTGCAGATGACAAGCATTGCGGAAACAGTGGAAAGCGAACGCAATTTCTATTTTGAGAAGCTGCGAAGAATAGAAGACATGTGCATAGCTTGTGCAGAAGACGAAAACCCTGACAAGGAAGCGATTTTAGCGATTCTTTACGAACACGAACGTAATGTTAATGGAAACCGTAACCTCTTATCTTCGAGATTAAAAACTTAAGGAACAATCCCGTGAGAAATCCCATGTTTTTCAACAGATCTCCCGTTGTTCACCTTGTGCTACTTCGCGAGAACTCTCAAGCTATAAAACCCTAGAACAGAACGCTGTTGTACAGTTTCAGTCACCGGACATCTGATTTTCCACGAACTAGCATGAGATGAATTCCTGTTGCTATCTGAGGCCGCGTTCATACTTTTGCGACGAGAGATTCGGCGATTCGGAAGGCTCAGCTTTCATGTGATTGGGGTTCTAAAGGAGTGGATGAGTACGCCGAAACAGCCTCTGTCACGTGCGATAGCGGCGATTCGAGAGACTCCGGCAGGTCTCCGCGTTTTGGGACGGTCGGCCGGCTCGCCAGAATCTCCGAAGTCGTTCAGCGGTCGGCTCCTATGTATTTCTTCAATACACTCTCTTTCGGCGCGCCAGTAACGCCGAGCCTCACAAAATATAGTCTCCTCAGTAGCAAAGGTGTGAGCGCTGCCTAGGAATCAACTGTTTAGTTTACAATTATTTTTCCACTGCTTTGGTCACACATAGCTACACCTTTTCAGGGAGAAGCAGCAGAAGGAGGAGAAGATGGTGTTGCTCAGGCGGCCGTAAACGACGATGATGAAACTTTTTAACTCAGCTTTGCGAAATAGTCTCAACTTCTACTCGAACCTCTGAAACAGCAGCTATTGCTTGTCGTTAGCTCTGCATATTAGCATTCCATATCATTCACTAACCTTTCCGTGTTTGTTCATAGTGTCTATTACCTTTCAACTGCTTCAACTTGTAATTCGTATTTATTACGTTTAGTGCTTTTCCTACGATGGGTTGAATGTTTGTGATTTTACCACAGCATTTTAGGCACGTTTTAGCATAATTGCAATTCATTTGATATGTGATACCTGAGCCTTTTGCATGAAGATTTTTGGCAGATTTTGGTTTGTATTAGCCGTACGATGTGCTCGTCACATAAACTACCAGGTTCTGATATCGGATTGAATGTCGGATATGGAAAATATACAAATCTTGGCGCAGTTCAGCGGCAAGGGAAAGGGGCATTTTGCACTTTAGCTGCTTCACTACTTCCAGTTACAAGTCTCACCCCGTGAAATCTGTTAACTATGGTGAAGCTGGACTCAACTCTCGTAATTTCATGAAATATCATTCTAAGATGGGTCGACATGTCGATGGGAAGTAGCAGAAGTGCAAAATACCCCCTCGTTGCATAACTGCCCTCAAATTTTTTTCATGCGCAGCATTTAAGACTCATTAACACTTTTAAAATTGCATAGGTTCTCGCTCAGGAATCGAGTCGAGATGGATTCTGCAGACAAATCCTTGCTTCGATCTCTGAACACTAAAGCTGCTGGTACCGTTGCCATATTTGATAAGGGGGTACGTCTTCAACCGTTGTCTACGTGTTTGTTTGCCTCATTTGCGGCGACATTTTGTTAGTAATAGTTGAATTATGGCATTGATATTGAGGACTACTATGCCTGTTATGGAGATGATGCCGTATTATTAGCAACAGAAGTCTTTATGAGTGATGTTTGCCTCAAAACCGTCACAATCAGAGGTACGCATTAATCAGTGGTATTGTTGGGAATAGTTCTGGTCAGGGCACGTCCTGCCGCTGGGGTTAGTTTCCCGGAAATCGCCCCTCACCAATTCCCTTCTGACACGACCCCCTTCCCCGTCCTCCCACTTTTCTAGTCACCCTGATTTTCCCCAACATCGTGCCAGTTCCAAAATTTCCCGAAGATTCAGTTTTTGTTTTGCCCAAGTTCCGCGTCGAGGGGGAAAGGAAGGGTGTATAGCCCTTGTGAAACGGGTAAAATTGCAGAAAGGCAGAGCCGGACGAACTTTCCCACAATGCGGCAGGCGAATTTCTCTCATTGTCAGGAGTAAACACGATCCCCTCTCCCAATGACGAGCAAATACAACCACCACCTTAGGATTCTTCCAGCGATTGGGTAGCGCCCGCGAAACAATAAAAATCAACTAGAAAAAAATCTTCGGCCAAATACGATCCCTGTCCTCCCAGCAAACAAGTACTATCCCCGGCTGGGGATTCTACGAGGTAAGACTTGCCCAGGTTCTGGCGTTCACTGGGTTACGTTGGTTAGTTGCCTTTTTTGGCCCGGTAAGGGCCACTGGTGAAACCTTGCCTATAGGGCACAGCATCGCGTTGGATAAAATTATGAATAACATCGACTTTCTCTAATTTACAACCCCTCTTACACGACGTATTTTCTCAAACTTTCACCGTCGAGCAGAGGGGTGTAGGGGGTGGGTGGAGATACAAATAGCATTGGGACAAGTGTCGAGCGAGGTAAGCACTCCAGAAACATCACGATCTACTATAAGACTTAGTGGTGATTTTAAAGGTTCTCGGCGCTGCTGCCAGGGAGGTAGGGAGGTGTGTAGCTCACGTGAAACGGGAAAAAATATCTTTATTCTTGGCAGCACGAAAACACTTCCCTTCCGTTGCGTTTTCCCATCGGGTGATGCGCTCTGCTTGCTCATCAACATTGCCACATAGTGATATGCACTTTACAACATATTTGCGTTTATTTAGGTGAGGTGCTCCAATATTTAACGATGAGCAGTGGTCAGTACCAGCGTACAGTCCGCGAGTTACTTATGTTCAAGAGGTACCGCATTGAACTGTACGGCCTGGAATCGGACCAGTGGGCAGTAAAAGCGAAGGTTACCCTTGCTCATAACTTGTAACATTTTACTTGATTTCATAGAAGTAGATGGGCTTCACTGTTTTCTCTCTATTCAGGGAACAATAGGAAATCTCGGTGATTTTGAAGAAATCATTGGTGAGGTGAATGGTGGTGGAAATGTGATAATGGCAGTAAAGATTGCACATGGCGAGGATGTACGTTTCCTTAAGACTTGCCACACGCTCTTGTGCACTCTCGCAACTGATCAAGATTTCAGAATAAAGTTAGCGTATCCTTCATGGACATGCTTGATTTTCGGGTTCTGACGTCAGAGTTCATTGACTCACCAATGTTTGCTCAAGTAGAGGTAGGTTTCCTTTTGTATTCAGGGAGCCCTTGCTCTCATTTCGAGGTTACTGCTCACATTTCCAGCACTGTATTGTCGGTATAGGCCCGAGAGAGTGTCTGGTTTATGCAGACGAGGGTGAATGCCCGTTCACTGGTAAAGATCGACCAAAGAAACTGAGCGCTCTCCTTCGAAAAGTGGGTGTTCTTGAAACAAATGGAGTCAATATAACCAACACAGCAGATTGGGAAGAGGTGCAAAACATTTTCCGTCCTGGATGTGAAGGTATTGGCGCATTTTCGAGTGTACGGCATGTCCGTGATTTGGCAAAGCAATTGATGTATCCCTTTCAGTTTCTTCACTTTCCGACAATCTGAAACGATGCCTTTGTGGTCTGTTTTCTTATCTCAAGATGGACGAGCAGGAAGCTTACACGCACAAATTCACCCTGTCGACTTATCGCACCTCAGGATTTATGCATATCGACGCGGGCGCCGTGCGTGCGCTGGAATTGTTTGCTCTAAATTATCACCAGGGTGAGTATATTTTCATGCTGTTGTTTTGGATATCGTGAATAGAGTCCGGCTGCGCTTCTCACCAAACCGTGAGACCGCCAGATTATGTTCATACCCTGCGACGTTGGCGAATCCAGCCCCAAGCAACCGCATTAGGTACAGTCTTGTTCGCTGCAGATGATGTGGCGTTTCAGTGAGGCTGAATGTAGCGCGTCGCCAGCCCGTTCAACTTGTTGTTGAAACAGTTAAGCGACAATAGTCTGGTGGAGGACGACTGATTCGAAGGATATGATACACTTTGCCGCTTCCCGGAAGGAAAAAACGGGCTGGCGTCGCGCCAAACCCATACCCCTGGACATGTCCCCATCATAAGCAGCGAACAAGACTGTAGTGCATACATATTGATCTACTAAACCAAAGAACTGCAGAATCTGCGACTCGATAGAAATCAGTCCATAGTTTCCATGCTTAGGCTTTGGGGAAGTTAGAGGATTGGGAAATCTGAGAAACAAAGAAAAAAGGTGAGATGCTAATTGTTTCTTTAGACTCCGCTCAAGAACACTCTTCACATCCCAGCGATGGAGTGGGCGCTGCTGCGTATTTTACTTGAACATGGCGTAGGGTATGTTGTTACGGACTCTCCATCTCTGGGAAATGGAGTGTAGAAACGGTGAATTTATTCGCGTCCAGCCCTTTTGTTAACTTCTCCGATTCTCCAGCTCGGCTCTGGCTCTGAATCTGCCCCAGTTCATCGTTCATTGGCAAATGAGATGTTTTTCGGACAACTCAACTGTTCATTTATTTTTCAAAATCACCTTTCCCTTCATTTCAGATGCTAAAGGCACATCCGGTACTGTATATGGCTTACTGAACAAATGTCGCACAGCTCCTGGCCAGCGATTGCTAAGTTAGTTTCCAACAAGTATTTCTTATTCATTGTTGCCTCATGGTAAAATAAACCAATAATTACCTGATAAAAACAATACGTTCCATCATGTATAGTTGTGACTGAATCTTTTTGACACTGGTATTATAAGAACGGGTGAATTTCGCCCCTCGGAGCTTTTACGTTCTGGAAAATTCTTATCCTAGGGGAATGGCTTGCACGTCCTCTTTGCGAATTGCGACAGATCACAGAGCGTCAAGATGCCATCGAGTCTCTTATTCTCAATCCTGACGTATGTTCATTTGCCATGATGTTCATTCCAATGAAGCGCTTGAGAGCTACATAAATTCTTGAGTTGGCAGAAAAACAGAACACTAATAGAGTACTTCTGAAATTGCAATTCATTTATTTCGTCTAGGCTCGTCGGACGTTGAGTGATATGTTGCTTCCAAAAGTCCCGGACAGCAGTCAGCTTGCAAGGAAATTGGTCCTAAGCAAGGCCAAATTGCAGGTGGTCACGATTTGGTTGATTATGGATTTTTCTGGATGCTCACAGAAATTTTGTATAGGATTGTTATCGCGTTTACCAATTGGCCATGTTACTACGACACTTCGAAACCACTTTGCGCGACCTCTTTGATAATGACGAGAAAAATGCTCCAGCTATCAAGGATCTCATGCTAGTGAGTTTCTGAAGCTGATCACTTTGACTAGATAGACCCCTAAAAAAAGCCCATTATTTCAGGAGCCTATATGCTACGGATTATTGCAGTTTGACAAATATTGCCAGCTGATTCGCAGTACAGTAGACGATGACTACTATAAGAAAACTGGAGATTTCCGAATCCGCCCTGACATCGATCCTGAACTATTGCGGATTAGTGAAGAGATGGCTGATCTGGAAAAGCAAGCCGAAAAAGCTAGAGCTAAGGTTGGTTGCATCTGACGTCTTACATTCATTTTGAACTAAACTGTGCAGAGAAAAATGTGAACTCCAATAGGCGTAATGTCTAGGCTACACTTCTTTATCGAGCAAGTTCAGATAGCGTCGCGCCTGGACATTGATTCCGTGAAGCTGGATTGCGCTCCTCAGCAAGGCTTCTTGTTTCGAGTCACGCTAAAGGTATGTTCTTGGATTCGGCAGTGGCAGCAGTCATGCTGGCTGCCGTGCTCGGTTGTCTCGTTCAGTCCGATAAAATGAATTTACAGGAGGTAACGTAGTTCGGGAGGCGGAGGTGGTGTAGTGACAAGTGGCGCGCTTACCACTCGCGCGGTCCTGGGTTCGAATCCCAGGTCGACACCCGCCCAGGCCAACCAAGCCTTCTACCCCGGGGACGGTAAATTCGGTACCAGATTCGTGGGAGAGTAAGGACACTGACTTGCACATCGGCCATCGCAAGTCATTGTATAGGCCACATCGCATTCAATAAGCCACTACGATTCTGAATGGAAGTAGAATGCGTGCCGCATCCCACAAAGGGATTGATCAAAAAACTTTATCCTTTATCCTTTTAACGTATAGTTCGGAGGGCCCAGCGGCGTGTTCGTGTATACCACCCAAGCTTCAGTCTTACTATACTGCCAAATGATCGGACTTCGGGTGCTAGTTTTGTAAACCAGGCCTGGCGTGACCCATTCGGACAATGTTAGCACAAAGTTTTGACAATAAAGTTGTCGGAAATCGTCTCGGTCCTCATCACTATTTCAGTCGATTGTTCAGGAAGAGAAAAATCTGCGATCATGCAAGTCCATCTCTATAGTTGACACAACCAAAGCCGGAGGTGTGCGATTCAAGAACGATGATTTGGACGAAATCAATGAACGGTGGGTGAACATGAGCTTCCCTAGAGAATGACTTTTTCACTAAAGGAAACGGCACCAAGGTCATTTGATGCCCTCTGGGCCATGGCAGCAGCCGAAGGCGACATGTTTTCCAGATACCATTTTTCAACCTACTGAGTTCATGTAGGTCATCAGTCCTATGGGAAGGAGTCCAGGGCAAATTTTAGTTTTTGTCGATTATCTGAGCGCGTTGTCTGCATTGTTAATGGTGTTGAAGTTACCAGTATACTGGTCAACTTTAATTTACTAATGTGTGGTGGTGTACAGTCTTGTTCGTTGTGGATGAGGCGTGTCAGTTAGGTTTGACGCATCGCCAGTTCGTTCTCCACCAGTTGTTGAGGCGGGTAAGCGACAGCAGGTGGTGAAAACGGCTGATACAGATGATATGATACAGTATTGTCGCTCGCCGAAAGAATGAAAAGATGAAAGAGCCGGGCCGGCGTTGCGCCAAACCCATTCCCACGCTGACACGCCCCATCATCCGCAGTGAACAAGACCGTATTGGTACTGGTGAAATGACTTGGTGGTGTAATGATAGCGCGCTTGTTCGGCACGCGTCTAGTTCAGGTTAAAGTTCTAGCTGAAGCCAATCCTTTGCGCTTCACTGAATATCCTTCTGATAATTTCCGCTAAAAAGGACAACTGATCATAATTTTTCAGCTATCAAGTTTTGAACGACATATATCGGACTGCACAGCAAGATCTGGAGAAAAAAGTAGTTGGGACGTGTGGTTAGTTATTCTTCCGCCACGGAGAATTCTATTATGATAGAATGATAAAAAAAACTAGTCTCCGCCTAACGAGTAGCATACTGCAGCTGGCTACGCTCCTGCTCTTAGTGGATTGAGCAGCGCGCTGGCTACAATAGATGTCGTAACAAGTCTGGCTCGTGTTGTAGCTGATTCAGCCGGGGAATACGTCAGACCAAAACTTGAACCCATGGGTATGATTTTTTGATACGTTGGAAGTGATCTGCTTTAGTATTCCTTCACCTTTTGAGGGAGCGGAATTTTTGAGCTACGAAAATGTCGTCATCCTGTACTAGAGGCATTGACTGATGAGCATTTCATCCCGAATGACATTGATCTTGGTCAGTTCACAGTTATTCACTGGGTTTTTGAAAGCGTTCCCTTAGCACTGTATTTTTCTGTTTAGGGTCTAATCGAATGATTGTGTTAACTGGCGCGAATATGGGTGGAAAAAGTACCTATCTCCGATCTGCGGCTATTTCAGCGTTACTGGCACAAATCGGTAATTGGTCATACTTTTTTCTTGGTCATACTTTTAGGCGCGTGGTGTTTATTATTTGTCAACAAATTTTAGGGTGTTTTGTTCCCGCTTCGTATGCTCGCCTTTCCGTACTCGATGGGATTTTCACGCGTGTTGGAGCTAGTGATCAGCAGACGAGAGGCATATCCACCTTCATGGCCGAAATGCTTGATAGCGCCACGATTTTGGAGGTCCAGTTCTTTCGACAAAGCATTCGACCAAACGACTAACAGTGCCTAACCTCTTTCCAGACTCGCTACCGCCGAAGATTTCACTGGTTATTGTCGACGAACTGGGTCGTGGAACTTCAACGTATGATGGGTTTGGACTAGCCTGGGCTATCGCCAAGTAACGCTTAGTTGCCAGTTCCCATTATGCTCATCCGTTGAGCTGTTTTTTTTTCAGTGATCTCTTGAATAGAGTGCGCTGCTTCTGTCTATTTGCTACGCATTTTCACGAAATGGGAGCTCTAGCTAACCAACCAGGCGCTGCAGCAATGCAGGTATACTCAAGCTATCGTTCATTAGCTGCACAGTGTTGGCCTTTATTACATATAATGTTGAGCAGATTTTACATATAATGTTGAGCAGATTTTTTTATTAGATGTAGGCTTGTATTGTATGTGATTATTGAGGACCTTCACGATCATTTTTGCATTGCGGGGGCGATATTTATCGAAGGAAACCAGATACATTCTGTTCCAAGAGTATGGTTCAATTTTGGGACAGCTCTGTAGCCGAAGGTGAGCTTCGAGCAGTGAGGTACGATTTAGTGATCCTAATCCTAAGCAACCATGCTGCTGGTTGTTCTGTCGCGCCTACGTTGTTCGAGCGCGGTGGGAAAGGGGGAGGGGTGAATACTTCTGCGAAATGGTTATCATCTGACCATAAAAGAGTCACTGACATTCAAAACTGTATACGACCAAAGTGGCTGCGGCGACATGGGTAAATGCATGATTAATTTTTATGCCGTGTGCCCCTGTCTGTCAAGGTCTCAATAGGATTGCCACTTGTCGCCTCAAAACCTTGACTGGTCGTAAACTTCAGTGAAGGAGGACCGTTGAAGTAATGAGAAACGGTCGACTGTACAGGAGGCTCGAGTGGAACCTGCTGGTGTCGATTGAGTGTATGTGACAAGAGAATCGTAACTCGCTTCGCTGATGGGCGTCGCGTGCGACGTCGCGCCTGCAAATGACGATGGTTCCAGGTAGTAGATGGCGACAACAGGCAATTCAGAACCGAAAACATGAATGTCTACGATGACGGGGTCTACATGAAGTCCGGTGCTCCAATCGACAAGTTAACACGAGTTAAGAAAATGCCACGGCCACGGTCGTGCGCGGCGGAACGAAACCCATTATTCTCTTGCCCATCTCCCGTCGATTGATGGGAAAAGTGACAATAGCCTTCTTTACCTTACTCAGTTAGCATTGTGTAGGTATCGTTTTTAAAGATCACCAAGTTTATCTCAAATAAGTGCGCTGCGGCTGTCGAAGGTAATTCGCTGGTCAGCGTTGAATTAGCACAGCCGAACTGATTTTATGGTGTACAAGTCCCTTGAAGTTAGCACGTCTAGGGAAGTTGGCACAGGCCTTGGCGATGGGCAGAGGGTTTCGCATTCACGACAGTTACTCATGCTAGTTCATGTTTCACAAGTCTCACCTGTTCACCCCTGTAAAGCTGGCAAATGGTACAGGTGCAGGAATTTGATCTTTACATGGTCGCCTGCACAAGCTTCATTTAGTACCTCTGGTGCCCCCACCAAACTGAACTACGCCAGAAGCTTTATTTACTCATTCAGATGTCAGCCTGCGAGCTAGAGGAGAGATGGTAGTGCGTAGTTTTCCTGGACGGCACTTACAAAATTATAAGTTGTGGCATAATATACAACCTAACCTACAACAGTGATAACGGTGCGATCCAGAACGCTTTTGTATTGCAGATGTCTGTGGCAGTACAAGATGGACAGTTGACCATGTTATACGAAGTGCGGCCTGGGGTGGCTCAGAGCTCGTTTGGAATTCATGTCTCACGGACTGTCGGCTTCCCCGAACACATCGTTGAGGTATAATCTGCCCATCTGATTGTGAGGAATTGCCTTTTCCCCAAATGAAAGCCTCTGTTTTCAGGAAGCATCGCGGATTTTGGAAGAGCTGGAGAATCCAGCGAGTGAGGCAGACATCGATGATCTCATTACGAAATTCAAAACCGCTGATGATGCTCAACTAATGCAGCTATTAGTTTAAATTGACACCCATTGCCTACAAATCTTCCTTTGCTCATTCTCGGTATCTACAGTGTCATCTGAATATAAATCATCTACTAAAGTAGTGCTCCTTAGTATTTTTGAATGAATCACTGCTCTACTGCATAATCTATCCGGTAACCACTTAATTCGGATCTCTATATTCAAGGCTATAATTCATTCCATCGATACTCAACATTGTGTTAAAGAAATACTTTGCTGTAAATTGTTATTTTGGTGTGTGTTGTGTGCAGATCATATTAGACTGCAGAAAGCAGACTCGACACGAAAAAATCTTGTGAGACCTAGGCTGTTTGTGAGTCCATATTTTGTTGCAGCGGCCAGCAGCGTCTACCAGCGACCAGCAGCGGCTAGGAGAGGAGGGTGTGGGCGATAGGAGGGTATCAAACAGCTGGTAGAGTATGGGGAGATAGGAGGGTAGCAGACAGTTGGTACTCATACCCCTCAGCTGTCTGCTACCCTCCTATCGCCCATGCTCTCCACTCCTCAGACGCTGCTGGTTGCTGGTGGACGCTGGCAGACGCTAGATCGACATCTACAGGGGGGGGGGGGCAAAAAAAGTCACTTCGACCGAGTCACATATCAGCAAAGTTTTCGCAGCCCAGACAGAGGACGTGGATACGAGTACCAGGGCGGAAGATACCCAAGATGTTCCTCGACAAGCAGGAGCAGGCTCTCGCCCATCACCTTCACCTCCAAACAGCTGCGAAACGTGGTGTATGGAGTCACCCATGGGTAGCTACCTGGAGACCAGTACTCTCAATCTGGAAGACCTCCAACATCGAGCAGCTCCGACAACGTCGCTACGGTCTAGGACATCATCTTCACCACAGTCGCCAAGGCGCGGGTTGATGGTAGGGACGTACCTGGAATGGAAAGACCGATATTTTCTTCGTGAACCCCGGACTGAAGGACAGTACGGTAACTTCAGTAGGCGAACAACCATACACCGTACCCCAAATGAGCCGTAAATAAATCTGGATGCACACCAAACACAGTATCTCACGACAACAGCGTCGAAATTGCTTGGGGAACGTACGTGTTGCGATGCTAAGGATATCCAAAGGATTAGAACGATTGCATGGGATTAGAACGATTGCATGGAGTAGTGTTCGTAAGAACTATAGGTCCGTTGGATGCTCCAATAAATCATTTTTCTATTTATAAATGTACTTGTATAATTGGGTTTCAACGGCACTCATCAAAAATAGTCCGCGTTTGGGTCAGAATTTCTCATGACATTGCAGTGGAGTCTTTGCACATTACTGAAGTGAAGCATTTTCCAGATGAAAATGTCACGAGACTTCC
>MU913681.1:15485-37243 GCA_036418165.1 Cooperia oncophora | reverse complement strand
CTTTGGTCAATGGAGGTCCCCTGTGGTTTAAACCTTTACAACAGTCTTGTGAGCTACGGATGTTGGGGCGTGTCATGCGTCTGGTTCTGATGTGGCGCTAGCCTGTTCTCCATCAGTTGTTGAAGCGGGCAAGCGACAACAGTTGGTGAAAACGGGCTAACGCCGTACAAAACCCAACCCCTCCCCTGACACGGCCCTGCTTCCGCAGTGACCAGTAAAAGATTTTAGATATCATAAAGTTTCCAGCAATGCCAGTTCGGAATTTTTCTCTGATGTAGGCAGAAATAAGGGAATCATTTCATAGTTTCATATGCAAATCATAGAAAATCGATGTGCCTATCTTCGGTAAAGTGCCCTGTTCATTTACCATTCATTCAGCATTCCGAGTTCCATTAAAATACGGGCCTCAAAAAGCGGCCATGGGCGAGCCATCGTTTCTGATTTTCACTCCAATCCAGTGTGTGCGCCAGGCTCGAAAAGTGGGTTTGCGAAGGATTGTTACGTGATGTTGGCAAGCGGCAGAGATCGGGTCTCCTTTCAAGACCACGAATTCGGATATTATGCGAATTTGGAGCTTTCACATACGTATATTCCTATGGGTTACTCGTGCGACATTTCAACTGAAGACAGCGGTCATCTTGCTCAGTGCTGTACAGAAATAAGAACACAATTATAGCAGAATGGAAATATCTCACTCAAGGCAGCCACCGCCGCGTTTTAGCGCAAGGTATTGGGCTACGGCCAGCGTGCATCGTTGTGCGAAACCCTTAGGGGGAAGGGGGTCGTACTTGGCCGCTGGGGAGGGGGGGGGGTCGTAATCTCAGGGTCACTCAGAGCCGGAGCAATGCTTCGACATTTCAGTTGATAGTGGGAGTGGAGCTATGGAAGTTAAGATGTTAAAAAATGAAAATTATTATGAGTGTATTCTTTACAGATTGAACTGCTACGTTTAACAGCCCTCTTATCATGCAAAATCCCCAAAAATTGGTGTTCGTACTTGGCTGGCGGGGTTGATTTTTCTGGTGTGGGTCAGAGGGTAGCGCGTCTGTGACCCATCTAAAATATCTCCCCCGAACTAGTGGGTCTTCAGAAAAACTGTAAAGCTTATTGGAAAGAGAAGTGATGGAGGGATTCCAGGACGATTTTAATCCTGATGAAATTGCGTAACGAAGCAATCCTCTCGTGAAGCATGGAAACCAGCTCGCGATTTACCCCTACCCTATCCAAAACCCATCCGGAATATTTCACCAACGGGGGATTGTTCAGTTTGCAACTAGCTGTTACATGCTGATCACCATTCTTCAAAAACTCCTCACCCAAAAGAGATATAAGCTCTGAAAAGACCCCAGAACGCTGACTTTCGAGTTACCGCGCTCCAATGACGTTTTTGCAGCGAAAGCGGTCGCAGCCTTGCGATCGATAATAGCCAAGTATAGAACGATTTACTGCCGCCTGGTTATCCTTTTTTCATTTGGCTCCGCATTTTTTTGCATTTTTCATGTTTCGCTTTGTTGTGTCGTTCATGTTTTTATGATTTCCCCGTCACCATTCATTGAATGCACATCTGGGGCCTGACACGCTGACCTTTTAGGGCTACTTTTTTCCACCAACTTTAGTTTCAATGATCACCATAGTCCGCTGTTTCGATTGTGTTCCTTCTTACAAGTTGCATGTCATACATGGTTATCGAACGAGGATTTTATTTTGAATCAGAAAAGTGTAGGTAATGCGAGGCTGTTGTTCAGCCTCATGTTGCATGAGGCTGAAACAGCCTCTTATTGCCTAGATTCTAGAAAGAGTCCAGCTTTTGAAATTCCAATTCCATTTCAGGAAGCCATTTCTTGTGTGAACATGCATCTGGTTGTCAGTTAGAGCAGAGGGGGGGGGGTCGTACTCACACCGCCATTTCGCACATCCCCATGCTGTACCCTGTTCCTACCTGCGAGTAGCTTTCGCTTCTCGTCTACGAGAATGCGACACGCACGTGTGTTGTTTACCATTTTGTAAAGTGGATCAGGCTCTTCAATTTTTGCACATTATTCAACGTGTTGCTCATAGCACCCGAATGTTGAGGGGGGGGGGGGGGTAGGGGAGCGTTAGTTCCACGCCGTGGCATCACGCGCTTGACTAGCAGACACGGGCACAGATAGCTAGTCCACTTTGGAAGACCAGACGCATAGAGTGTCGAGTGGCACTGGGCGCTTGAGTGGATGGGGTTCTGATGCTAATGCTTCCTACGTCGCACCGCATGCAGTACCTATTTTGCTGCACTAGCCATCACTTGGAGGCAACTTCCACACTTTTTTATTGGAGTGAGCAGCAGTTACGTTACATAATCATAATTTTACTACAATTGCCTTCTGCGTGCAGGACATATATTGCAAAAGTCTCTTTTTTCTGTATTGACCTCCACGGCTCCTTGTAGTCCTACTAATACACAATCGGGCTATGCCCCGGGGTGTGCTGTGTGTGTTTGTGTGTGTGTGTGCCGTCTGTCGTGTGCGTCTGTCTGTCTGCTCACCATAGCGAGCGCTCGCCCAGAAAAGATAGGATATACAGGCAAGGATATATACACGGACGGACGGAAAACACTTTCTGGTGGGTGACAGGAGGTGATAACACCTGATAAGATTCGATAAGGGGCCTTAGAAGGGGAGGGTGACCGAAATCGTAGCGCGAGTTGCAGCAGCTGCGGGGCCTATCAAGAAGTGATATACTCGGTAGGGTGGTGGCTGACAGGAGCTGATAACTTCTGATAAGATCCGATAAGGGACCCTAGACGCGGGTGTCACCAAATTCTTAGCGCAGGTTGCAGCGACCGTGGGACCTTGGTTTCAAGATGTGGTATAGGCTAAGGGAAGTGGAAATGATTGATAACAGAAGTTACAGAAGCTGATAACATCTGATGAGATTCGATAAGGGGCCTTAGATGCGGAGGGTCACCAACTTTGTAGAGCAGGTTGCAGGGTCTGTGGGACCTTGGTTCAAAGAACTGGATATACGGGGAAGAGTAGAGGGGCGGGCGGACCCACTGACGGGTGACACTAAGTGACAGCAACTGATCGGATCGATTAGTATCCAATCTTCTGAACGTTGTCTCCCGCAAATGTCGAAGGAATCGCAAGGTCTGAGTGCGTCCTCAATCCTTAGTCGCTGCCTCGTGAGTAAACTGTGTTTCCTAGCTAATTGACTTGTCACAGCGCAGAAGCTCCATGCAAAATCATTTAGATCTTACTGAATGTGCTGCACACTCTTTTACTGCGTTTTGGGACTAACAATTTACAACGATCATACATATTGCCAGGTTTAGCCCCTTTCCGGAAACTGATGCCTAAACTCTAAATTAAAATGTACTTGGAGTCCTCCGCGAGCTCATGGTGCCGATCCAGAGCCCGCCACAGCTCTTTGAAAGCCCAAGTCGCGCAAAGGTGCCCTCCCCACCCATAACCCTCCACGCTCAAGTCGCCGCGATCTAAACTACCCCTCGGAACCGCGCTTCCTGACCTGACACGCACCAACGAAGCCGTCTTTAGTCCTACGGTGGTGTGACACGTGGAGACGGTATCTTCTGCTGGCGTCAGTACACGTCGATAGAGGATGTGAGGACGGGGAGGGGGGTCGTTAGTTGGCGCGATTCCATTGCAATTGACGTGTTTTGACAGGTATGGTAAGTCCCTACCAACTTGGATAACTTGTATGAATCACTAGACTATGAGGCTCTCGTAATTTGTAGTCTGCCAAAAACCGTCAGTGTGGGCTACAGTGCCCATGGTTCTCAGCCAAGCTTTCATCTAATGATGACTTTAGGGGGAAAGAACTAATTTCGGTGGACACTACTGGGGCCGCCGGAGCTTATCTCATACTGGACACACATTCCGCTTGACACGTTACGGGGAGGTGATAGGAAAAATCGCGCCAAACGGACATACACTCATGTTGAGACGTTGTTGTGTAGTAGGTAAACAAATAATTGATTTGTTTGGTTCTTCTTTCAGGATCTGCTTTACCGCTCTACCCGTTCTAGACAATGACCGGCCTTCCACTAAGCCTCGTTGGATGACGTGAACCACGTCAGCAGTGGCTCATGACCATAGATTTCAGTTTTGCTTCTGCTTCGCCTTGGGGCTGTGACCTCCACACCCCTCTCTCTCTACTGCTCAATTACTTTTCCTCTGTCTCATTTGATGATATTTGGTAACGATAAAGTATTGGATCTATAGCCACATCTGAAGCCTGGTCAATCTCAACGAACACTAAACACCAAAAGCCAACTACGTGGCAGGACCATGTGACTCGACATTTCTTCGAGTATCTTACTGTAGTGAAGTGCGGAGTGTAGAACTGAAACCATGTATGCTTTGGAATGGTTTTTCGAGTAAGTACATATGTTTGCAGCTGTGTAATGCTTGCTTTTCAGTGGGAACCTATAAGATAGTCACTTCTACAAGTGTTTTCAGGCTCGCCCTGTAAACAACTTTTTGCCAAGCGCATCGGCACAGACGTCCGACCGCCGTTAACACGCCCGTTTGACGACATTCCTGAGCCACCGGGTGCGCTCACTAATTGTGGAGTGGCCACGTGGGACAATCTGAGCACCGTCTGGCTCATGACTTTTTCTCCATCACTGTTTTGGTTATTGCCTTGGCCAGTCTCTCATCGGATCTTTTTCTCTTGCTTCGCAGTAAAGTGAGCAAGAAAAAAATGTTGCTGCCCCTCATGAGATGTTTTGAATTAAAAATTGAAATTTTTCAACTAGCTACTGCTGCGGCAGAAACCTCCAAAATAGTTCTTTTTGAACGAAACCTTGGCTGCAGGGACTGCGCGGGTCTTTGATCATGAAAGTGAGATCTCATTTGTCATTGGCGCCATATGGCTCCTCCTGCGATCTTTTTGACACCGAATTTGATAGAAACCTCTCACCCTGGGGTTATTTGACATCCTTGGGCACAAATATCAGATCACAACATATCGTTGCCTTCCATTGCCCATCTGGCGCCAGCGGGCGCCATCTCGCTTTCTCTGCCCACCGCCGAACCTGGCCGAGCAGCTCGAACACCTGGGGTACCTCCTTGGCATCCTTGCGCCCCTCACTGATTGTATCATTTCCCTTCTCAGTTATTAACGCTGTTCCTTGTGATCTTGAGATGGTGAACAATCCATGCCTTCTGCATTATTAGTGTACGATAACCTTCAAAATGGGCTATTTGCTACCAGCAGAGTATCGGAGGTCCTAAGTTGACCTCTAAAATATGGATCCGCGCCGGCTCGCCGGACCGATCCATGTCTTCCGCGTGTTGAAGTGCGGCGTCCCCGGTTGAGAAGTTCCCATCGAGACTGGACGGCCAGTCAGCATCGCGCCGACTCCTCGTGTGAGGGGCCCCCCCCCCTTCCTATGGAGGACAGTCGTCATTTGTGGCACTTTCCTTAGTGATTGAGGAACCTGATGACACGCAGAATAAGTGGTTGCCGACCGCGTACCAGCCATTTGGTTACACTGGGTCTAGGTTTAGTCCCTCACTAACTTCGTCTGCCAAACCATTCAGTCAGTTTCACCTTACTCCCCATTTTGTGGGGTTTTTCGTATGCGTGTTGAGGATTTTTGTCCTCGGCGCACCGCTTTCAACTTTCGGGCGAACGCCTGCCGCCCCATAGGGATGTGCTTCACTGATTTTGTCCGCCAGCTGATTGCCTATCATTTGCCTCTTCTCCCATTCTCCGAGCTCTTCTGAAACCGAGCTACGAATTTTTGAAATTTTCGTAGCAAGCATCGCCAAACCTTACTAAGAACGCCTCGCTCCAAATGGGTTTGTCTTCACTCATTTTTCAACCCCGCCAACCGCATTGCTATCGGTTGCCACTTTGGCTCCGCATCTGAGCCTCTTTCGGCCCCGCACCAAACTACACATATTCTTGAAACTGCCTCACATCTAGGCGGAGCCTAGCTTAGTTCATGGTGTGTTCGTACATCTTGGCCCATGCCCTACCCAACCCACCCTTGACCCGCCCCCTCCAACTGGCTCTTCAGGTGATTCCGAATTTCCGGACAGACAGACAGACAGAAAAACAAACAAACAAACCCAACACAAACAAACAAACAGACAGGCAGCAACCAGCCACCAGACAGACGTTTGGTTTATATATAATAGTAGGATCACTGCACAATAAATAATGATGCTAGAAATCGCGAAATCCGATCTTAAAGTGTGCTGGAGGCCTTTATGGCCATCTTTGAGATGCGATTGCTTTTCTTGAGCCAATATTGTGAAAGAGTGTGTTTTGAAAGCGTCAAACATTGAGATAAGGTTAGGGACACGTTGAGATAAGGTAGCCAAGGTAAACATAAAACAAGCCTGTTGAAAAGTGGGCGTGGCCGGCTATGTGTCGGTGCGGCCATCAATGAAATAATCATCATCGGGGCATGAGATGGCATCCAAGTAGGGTCAAAGATGGTTGAAATAGCAGTCCCTACACGACTGACTAATCATTTTGCGAAATTTGACATAGCGGCAAAAAAGTGGTCCACGAGGGACAATATGAGCCACCGGTGGCTCAGGGCGGACGCATGCGAAAGCACGCCATTGTCCCACGTGGCGCTTTCCCGCAAAACGCGATTGTCGTCAACGTGTTAAAACGACAAGTTATAACGGCTTTGAATCGCACAATTGGGAACCCTTTTTTTACGGGAGTTGAGAAGTCGCGATAACGCGACCCGCCAATAATAAAAGCTAAAGAAGCGCAAGAAGTAAGTTTTTATGCTACTTTTCACTTCTTTTGACGTTGTTTTACTTGACCACTTCTCATCGACATGCCATATTATTTTATGGTGCATATGGGTCAGTCCTAAGCGCGAAATTTGCCACGCAATGTGAGCTGGCGTTTCATACTTTCCTAATCAGCCGTTTTGGCGTAAATGTATAAGTATCGATCCATCGTTTCGAGCGTTTTCGCGGGCAGTCGCTGAAGGCACCGATGGAAGCTGAAAACGATGGATCTTTATCTACACTTTCCTAGTAACTCGAATTGCCGTATGCTGACATACGCTCGGAGCGCACAAAATTGTTCGGGAAGTATGAACGTAGCTTTACATAATATTTACTAGCTAATTGATCTGGCAGTACTGCTTGGACGAGTTCTCACTTGTTGGTACCAGCTTCTTCATTTACTGGATCACTCACACCTCTTGGGATGGAAAGAGTAAGTATACAACAGCCGCCCATCAGGTAGCCATTAGAAATGGTGGGCATAGTACTCAGCAGTGGGCGGGACGTTGCCTTGGTCGCGTTCGGCAGCGGATGGTTGCCATTCACATTGCCATCACTGAGCGCGAAAAGTGTTGCAGTCCTGCCCGCTGCGGATGGGAGAGGGATCACGGACTCTTTTTATTTTTTTTTCAAACGTTTCAGTATTTGTATGTTTGCAATGTAAATTTGCATTTGTCGTTTTCCTCCAGTTAGAGTCACTTCCTTGCTTCAACAAATTGTGGAGAACGGGCTGGCTGTAAGCCGAACCCAGTCTCACTGACACTTCTCATACAGACTGTACATCCTGCGCGCTTGCAGACAGGAACACCTTGTCCAGGAACGGAGGGCGTCTGCACTTCAACTAACGCGGAACGTGCATTGAAGGGCCCCTGCCCCATACCATGTTCCGATCGGACAGGGCTCTCTTGCTCATAGCAGTTTCATTAGTGTCTTCTGATTTTTTTTTTTTCGCTAGTAACTCAATACCAGTACTTCTTTATTTCTGAACGTCACTAGCCAAGATTTGTATTTGCGTTGCTTTAGTGCCTGACTTTATTGGTATAACGCCACTGGTTTCTTCACTGAAATCACCATATCAATCATTTTGTTGCTTTGTAGTATTGTAGCCTCAAAGAAATCCTTGTTTCAGGGCCCGGAGTAAAGGCTTTGCAAGAAATACGACATTTACAAAGAACCACGGAGTTGCAAATCCCTCGCATCTCATTTTAAAGGGTGGTGAGGGAAGCTGCGAATAAAGTAGCTCTTTATGCAGAGGTTTTTCATTTCCAGAATAGGATATCTTCTACGAGTCTATCCTGTTTAGATAGCGGCGGTTAGAGGTATAAAAGATCTGAGATGGCAATCCAACGCCCTGCTGGCTCTTCAGGTATATTCATCTGAACTCGTTATTTTCCTTATTATTCCAGCTTCTAAACGGTGGCGACATTGGCGTCCCACGCTTGCTGGACGCACCTTTTTTGCCGCGTGGGACATTGCGTCCCACTGCTGGGATGCGGCATGTGTAAAAGACCAATTTGAATACGTTTTAAATTTTTAACAGCTACATATTATAGAGGAAGGCATTGTATAATATGCAGTAGGTGTAAACAATGCAGTTGTGTCATTGACGACGTATTCCACCAAGGGAGGCAACTGAAAGTGATTTCCTTAGGAAACAAAAAGCAATTTTTGTATTTGTAGAACTGGAGCTCCACAAGCAGATAGCTAATGGGATAAAGTAACTTTCGACAATAGCATATCTGGATCGAATCCGATTTACCACCTCTGCCGCGAAATTATTCCTTTTTTGCGACCCTATTTCCACGTCCCACGTGAATGAGGCGGGAGAATTCTATGGAAATTTCGGGTTTATCTTGGAAGTAATGGAAAGTAGCGAAGTTTTACTAGCTTCTGCAATGAATTCTTATCATTCTTCAATTGTTTTTGTGTGCATAAAAGCCCTAGCATTTATGCGCACTCGGTCAAAATAAGGGAAAAAACTTGCTTTGTCCACGCGCAGACACTGCGAAATAAGGGCTGCTTCGCCATGTTTAGACAAAGATATCGTAGTCTTCAGCTGCGAGCCTCACCTGGTGGGCTTAAACATGTGTAAAAGTAAACAAAAGAGGCAGCAAAATTGCTTGCAGAAGGTTGAAGTTAGAGTCGTTCGCGGTTGATTTTGCTGCCTCTTCATATTTTAGAACAAAGCAAAATACTCCATTGCATTGTTTTTGGACAGTGTGCTTGAAGCTCTTGACTTGTTTAACAATTTATTGGCAAGCTTTCGGCATATAATGCCTTCGTCAGGCCTTAAATTACAATTTCAAACATATGAAAACTACAGCGAACAACGCATAAAACCCTTCCATAATACCAGCGCGTTGAGGGGGACGGACCTATCGGCGGGGTGACAAGGACAGTAAATGACCCGCGCTATGACATTGAGACAAATGGGTGGTCGATGATATGCGATTGAAGATCTCAGGGAGGTCACGTAGCGCTCCTCTTTTGCATTTATCTCTGGCTTCAGGCGACGTATCTCCCGCGCTTCCATTATTTTCCTCTGGAGCGGCCGTACCATATGTCGATGCAGTACACTCACATCGGATAAGATGGATGCGTTTCTCATTTGCCGTGTTTTAAGCGTACGCTGCTGAGAAACTACTTCGCGTGGCATAAGCATGCGCCGGGTTTGTTCAACGCTCTCCTATGCTCGTCCAGACGATTTCTCAAAGGTCGTGCTGTCTCCCCCACATAAGTTTCTCCACATCCTCTGCATTGAATCAGGTAAACAGTGCCTTGAAGTTCACAAATCTTTTCGGATGTACAGTATCGACAAGATTCTTCGTGGCACGATTCATAATCCTCCGAAGTATGTGGGAGGGCTTTCTTCAGGGTTGGGGAGCGACGCGAAGACGAGACGAATGGGAAGTTGGGAGTTCTTCACGACGCGGTTCACCTGACGTGCCATTTTATCGTTAACATAAGGCATCATTAAGGTTATTCCATCAGGTGAAGTGTGTGGGCACCAGGTCCTGAAAGGCACTTCAAAATATCCGTTGCTTTCAAGGATGTTTTGGACCTTCGCGTCCACATCTGAGTCCCTACGCGTCCCAAGCTTCTCCTTCGTTCTGACCAAGTTACGCACGACGTTTGCCTTCATATAAATTGGGTGCGCGCTTCTGGAATGTAATAGTATATTCGACGAGGCATTTTTCTTGAACCACAGGTGTTCCTTTCGACCTTCACGTATCCGAACTTTCGTATTAAGAAACGGCAAAAAGCCGTCACTCCCTGGATCTTCTCTGGTGAAGGTTATATTCCTATCGTGTGAGTTCAGTCTCTCCAAGGTTTCCACAAGATCCTCTTCCGTTCTTCCAATAACGAACACGTCATCAATGTAACGCTTGTAAAACAAGATTCCACTTGACAATGATGACTTCTCAATGTGGTCCAAGAAGATCACTGCTAACACAGGAGCTATACGATTACCCATGGCTAAGCCTCGTTTCTGCTTGTAGAACTTGTTATCGAAGCAGAAAATATTACATTCCAGCGCAACTTCGATGAGTTCCTTTATTTCGTTTGCGGAGAATCCCATTGTAGAAACGTGATCTTGCGTGTTCTTGCAAGAAGGGATAAGACAGCTTGCACTGCATCCGCATTATTAACGTTCGTATATAAGGCAACTACATCGAAGCTTGCGTAGAAGGCTGTCGTCTGGATTGGACACTGGTGAAGAGACGAGATGAATTCATCAACGTTCACAATGTGTGCTCCCACGTATTGCAACAGTGGTGAAACGAAGTTGTACCAGAAGCCAACTTAGTCTGTCCGCTGGACCACCACATGATGCAATAATTGGTCTCGTTTTGATTGCGCTTAACGGGAGCGACATTGTGCTTTCCGTTGATGGAATTTTATGTGTCTTCACCAGATTATAGAGCGTGGGCACTGTCGGGCGAGCCGAACCAGGCAACGCTTTGCCATTTCCGAACTTGTACGCCCTTTCACTGTTGACATGATAACGTTCTTCACTCGTCTGCAGACTGCCTCGAATGCTGACAAGGTGCTCTCTTCATAAACAGTTCTATCTGAGAGCACTTGGGTGGTGAGGGCCTTATGTCCATTCCTGCTTGATGGCATTACGACAAATGAAACCACATTTTACGGTCTCCCGACCGTGTGTACCTAATGTCTTCTTCGCTGCAGTAATTTCTTCACTCCTTCTTCGTCTTCTAGCGCTTTAAATCTACTGCGATTCAAGGCCTCACTCACTTGCCGTTCTGGTCATAATCTGCTGAACGTTATGTAGCGATTAGGCACTCCTTGCATCGCATGTTCACCGTTCGAGGAGGTGGCGTGGTGGGTAGTTGTGGTATAAACTTCTCCTATTGAATGGATCAGAGACATCAAGGGTCATGCCCTGATTGAGCACGGTTGGTCCGCCCCGATGATAGATGGGGAGATACGTCGCCTGAAGCCCAGAGATAAAATGCAAAAAGAGGAAGCTACGTGACCTCTGCAGACTTCATCGCTATAATCATTCGAACCACCCCATTTCTTCTCATAGCGCGTCATTGTTCACTGCCCTTAGTTCACCCCGCCGATAGGTCCGTCCCCCTCAACGCGCTGGTATGTAAGGTTTTATGCGTTGTTCGCTGTAGTTTTCATATGTTTGAAATTGTAATTTAAGGCCTGACGAAGGCATTATATGCCGAAAGCTTGCCAATAAATTGGTTAAACAAGTCAAGAGCTTCAAGCACACTGTTCAAGAACATATTGGATGAAGCTCAGAGATAGCAGCATCTTGTCATATTCATTATGTTTTAGTTGCCATTTGTTTGCAACGGCCGCGCAAAGCGGGAGAGAGAATGATCTTACTTGCCAGTTAGTTTCGTGTGGCACCTTGTGTGGCCATGCGCGGCAAAATCTAGACGCACCAATTTATCGATTTTAGAAGCAAAATCAATATGAATTTAGGACAATGTAAGACTCCGTTAAAGGCGATATCGCTTCTTCCCATTACTGTGACACTCACACATTCAAAGCCATGGGCCATAGACAAGTCCTTCTGTGTCGCCGGCGTCGTCTTATCGCACGTCCACTAGACCGGCGCTTAGTACGATTGCTTGCTCACATACGGCCCGCAAGGGTAGCACAAGCATTATAAGCTTCAGCGTTGCTCAGGCGGGCGCGGGGGCGCGGGGCGGCGCGGGCGGCGCGCCGGGGGGGGGGGGCCCGGGCGGGCGCGGCGCGCGGGGCGGCGGGGGGCCGCCGGCGGCGCAGCGGCGGGGGCGGGCGGCCGCGCGCGGCCGGGCGCGGCGCGCGCGGGGGGCGGCGCCCGGGGCGGGTGGCGGCGCTACCGTACCCCCGAAATTTGCGCGTCCAGTGAAAAACATTGATGTCGGGTGCACGATCACACTACATTACACGCCAGACTCATTACTTCTGTGCAAAACTTGTTGCTTAAGGACAATGTTTTTAGAAGTTAGTGAGTTTCAGCATGTTATATAGTACTATCACTATACCCGCTTAATTATTATTATTAACTATTGCTGCACCGATTTTTCGAGAAATAAACCAGTTTTTGACCGGCTATTTCTATGGGGGCAGATTTGGCTGAAAACTCGGTTCTAGGGAAGTTTAACCTTCTGAATACGGGAATCACATTAATTTGCGTTGAGTTGCCAAGCGCCCGCGCCAGGGTGCTGGCGTCAGGATACCTAGAATCACCAAACCCGCCGAAAGCTTTCGTTTGGACCCACGTGGGTAGTTTGGCCTCCTAACAGGAGTATCACATCCGCTCGACCTGGAACTGCCTGACGCCCTAGCAATGATGCCCAGGATCGCCGAATCCGCTGAAAGCCTCGGGGTTGTTGGACCTCCTAAACACGAATTTCACATCGCTCAACCCCTAGAATGCCCTCTGCGATACCACGATCATCACGAACCTCGCCAGAAACTTGCTGCTCTGCGGATAGACGGCTTCGCTAAACAGGAGTGTCACTATCCGCTCGACACGCAAAGAAGCGCTGTCATGTGCCGGGGAAAAGCATTTTGTATGTTTCAAACTTCGCTATTTGACAAGGAATCGAATGTCCCGACGTCGGGCCGCCATTCGCAACACTACTCCGACAAGACTTTCGCGACGGTCCGCACTACGAAGCAGGATGTTATGAGAGAAAAAATGGCACTTGCTCTGCAAATTCGATGTTAAAAGAAGTAAAAGGTGTATGAATAATGATCTGCTATAAGTATATGAGGCCATTAATTACGCTTTACTGCCCTGACCATCCACAATTGAGAGAGTTTATCTCCTAAATGCGAATCAATGCCCACTCCTCGCATACCCTAACCTAACGCTCCCGCGCCACAGGCGCCGGGTGACTATCTCGTATTTTTTGCGCGCTAGCGCGTGAGATGTGCGCAGCCAGGAGGTTTCAGGGTGGAGCGCTACTATGATATTCCGGTTCGAAGTAGCATTCTAGAGTACCCCTGAGAACGAGTTTTTAGCGATTGGTGATTCAAGGTGTTTTGGCGTCGGCGATTGCGGCACAGGCGCCAGGAAGTTTCGTGTTTAGCGCATGTAATATTCATGTTCAGGAGGTCAAACTACCCCAGGAGACAAATTTTCAGCCAATTCTGCCAACGCAGAAAAAAATCTACGGGTTCGCAAAACTTGCGCCTGTTTTCGGTAGATTGGGTCCAGCGGCTAGTAAAGGGTGAATAGTTGCCCATATGTGATGCATTTCATCCCAGTCACCTACACCAACTTTTCGCTTTAGTTGAAGCTGTGCCCATAAGCGTTAGTGACTTTTTTGATGATGGACAGAAGCGCGTGGCAACTCTCATTTGCGCAATCGGCACCCAATTTAGCGCTCTTTAACGCTCAGTGTCATTTAGCGCTTCTGCAATGCATAACGCTGGCATGGGAGGAGGCAAGCAATCCTTTGGCGGGAGGCACCCTTAGGAGAAGACAAGCACGTATGTTCTCATTCGCAAACAAGACGTCCAAGAATGCGGGGTCACATCCGTAACCAGGATGCCTAAATCCCGTATACAAAATTTCAGCTGATTCGGTGTTCTTGGTATTTTTGCGCAGGCACGAGGCAGCTCTAGGTTGAGCGGATGTGATATTCGTGTTTAGGAGCTCGAAAAACCCCGGCGCACAAAACATTTCACTGGCGGATCTCGGTCGATCCGTGGGCCGCAGGCATCCTGCCTAGGGCGCCCATGCGCAATTCTCGGTTCCGACGCCTCGCTCGGATACTCCTTGGTAGGAGGGCCAAGCACATACCAACGGGCCATCAAGTTTTCCGGGCGGGGTGTTTCGGTGATTCTGCTTAGATCCTGACGCCAGACCCTGGCGCTGGCGCGGGCGCTTGGCAACTCAACGCAAATTAATGTGATTCCCGTATTCAGAAGGTTAAACTTCCCTAGAACCGAGTTTTCAGCCAAATCTGCCCCCATAGAAATAGCCGGTCAAAAACTGGTTTATTTCTCGAAAAATCGGTGCGGTGCAGCAATAGTTAATAATAATAATTAGTGACAGTATAATAACGTGCTTAGAACTCATTAACTTCTTCTAAAAACATTGTCCGGTAAACAACAAGTTTTTGCACAAGAAGTAATGTGGAGTCTGGCGCGTGTAATCGTAGGTGTAATCGTGCACCCGGAACATCAATGCTTTTCGTCAGCTGGGGACGCCGCAAATTTCGGGGACGGGTACGCCCGCCTGACACCTGCAACTTATTATAATCTTGTCAAGCGAAGGTAGAAGATTCAGATTTCAGATGGGGGATTACCCTCCGCGTGGGGAGTTTCCAATACACAATCATTTGTAGCAAAATCGCTGCGCGCGATTGTACTTGACTTCTGGTAGCCCTAGAATGTCTCGACCCTCTGAAGCATCGCGTCACATTAAATCAATACAGCGCGCACAGTCGTTTGTTGCGGGAATCCGTTATATTTGGGCGGAGTAGTATTTGGTCTGCCATGCATGGGGGCTGTCGTATTTGGGCTGAGCAAAAATTTATTGCTGATAGCTTGACGTTTCTCGCTTCATGGACGGTTGCTAAAGGGAGGCCCGAATGGTCGCGTACTAACGTGTTTTGGCGTTCCGGTAAGGGCAGCCGGTGGTTGGACGTTTTTTGCAGTACTATATGCCCCCCGCGATCAGCAAAAAACAGCAATAATTTTTTGGGAAAAGTAGGGAACTTTTTCGAAAATTTCGGATAAAGGTGGCAGAAGTGTGTGAGAAAATCTCGAGACAGTGCGGGCTCTAGAAGGGGTAGGGGTGCGTATGATTCGGTTCCGCGGCTTTTTCCTCTTTCACATGTGCTCTATTTACCCCTCCCTCCCCGCGCCCCCCCCCCCCCCCCCGATGAGGAGGAAACGGGGCCGGGAGCTTTGCGGCGTCGTGCCACCCCTCCCCCTCACTCCCCCAAAAAGCAAGGGGCGGTGGGCGCGGGGACGGGGGGGTCGTACAGACTCGACTAAAATCCCCAAAATCCCCAACCAATGATGTGCGTTGAGCGGATTCTTATCAGCACTTATCGGGCCCTCTATCCCAACCGATCGCCTACCATTAATCTTTCCATTCCCCCACCGTTTCTTGCTGGGAGCAATGTTCCACTGTCACTGTGGCGCACTGGTAATTCCCTTCTGACGTCCTTCAGCGGCTCTCATCAGTTGCTATCATCTTGTGCCTCACCAACTGAGTGTATACCCTGCTCTACCTCGTCATGAATACAGTCTATAGCAAAAAGTGAGATCACCCACCCTCCTCGTTCCTTGTCATGCGTGGGGTGATGCGCTCCTGCAGCTCTGCTGTGCATGCCTACTTTCTCTGCTCAAAACGTTGAACGCGAAAAACGAGGCTGTAGGTCGGCCGGGTATCACACCCCGCGACACGATTCCTAAGGCTGCCGTTTATACTTTGCGGCAGCCGTAGCCGCAGCGTTAGCGTAGCGCTTCCAGCCGCTAGCCCCAGCTGCGGGCGAAGGCGATGCATATCGAGCTAGCGTTGGCCAGCGTCACCAGCGTCACGCTAGCGTACGCCAGCGTTTCTCCAGCGTTTCACCAGCGTTTTGCTAGCGTTTGCAGCGGCAGGGGAGTAGAGACTATGGCTGGAGGGTACAAAACACATCGATTGCGCGTCTCTCACTCGCCCTTAGTCTTCTACAATACACATACACATCGCTTCTGCGTCTCCGACGGCCACATAGTCTCTACAATACACGTCGATTCCGCGTCTCTCACGGCCACATAGTCTCTACTCCCTGCCGCTGCAAGCGCTAGTAAAACGCTGGTGCGCTGGGCTCGCAAGAAACGCTGGTGAATGCCTAGATCGATAGCTATGCTTCCGTGCCCCTAAGCTTTAACCGCGCAGCGGTGCCGCCAGCGTGCCGGCTCCCCGCCGGACGCCTGGCTGAAGCCTGGCCATCGATATGCATCCTCTCTTCGCACTGCCGCTGAGCTACGCTGCCAAAGCGCTACGCTAACGCTCCGCAAAGTATGAAACGCAGCCATAACTCGCCTCGCGCTGCCGCGCGGCCGGTTACACGCCTAGCCATAGCCAATCGCACTACTTGTCTGCGCTCTCTTACTTCTGGTTCTCTACTGCTGAGTATGTGTTTCGGCGCGGGGCCTCGGCCCTGCGCCTGCCGCAAGCCGTCTCTGTCCCACCTGCGGCGCAAGATGCAGACCGGAGTATGCGCAGCCAAAACAGAGTATCACCCACCTCCTCTTCCAGCCCAGTTTGCCATGCACATTTGCAAGGAAGGAAGTGTCACGGAGCTTCACATGCACGCCACACGCATACCTTAAAGGCAATTCCCGCCGATAACACCTTCATAAGTAATACAGTTCAAAAAACCTATAATTGCCCTGCCTCGATTGGTGACTCCCTAATCTGAAGAAGCAAGAAACCACGGAAAAGCCGCCTCGCAACCCAAGACCCTCTTAATATTGCCAATCTCCATCACTGATCACCGGGACGAGATGACCGGTGCGCAAAGATCGATTGTGGATTGCAAAAAGCGGCGAGACACTGATAAGAGACGAGAGAGGCCAGAAAATGACGGGCGAGAGAGCGCAATGGCAATGTCACGACGACACGATCACCAGAGGCCGGCATGGGCCTATCGGGCGCCAATGGGCCTAAAACATGAGCGCCCTCCGTTTTGCTCGCTGTATTTCAACTTTTCAAGCAGAATATCATTCTACGCATTCCACCACTCGTTGCGTCCTGATATATTGCCACGTTTATGCAGGTTTCGAACGTGCCTTTAACGCGGTCGCGGGTTATATCCCTGCGCCGATTAGTAGGCATAGGCATTAAGCCCAAGTTCTACTAGCACCCCCCCCCTTTCCTTATTAAAGTGTTTTTAGGTGAAGGTTCCATATCACAACGAAGTATCATTTACTAGCTGTTATTTCCACCAGAGTGGTAATAGTGAGTGGGGTTCATTTTGAACCTTGCTGCAGTACCGGGGCACGAGTCTGGATGATGGTGGTTCTGCGGAAAGCGTCACAGTATGTTCCCATTCATGGTTTTTCCGATAGTCGTCATCCAGCAGTGGAATGGCGTCATTCCGTCCCTCAAATAACACTGTTCTGTGCAATATACTTTGTCAGAACAAGGTTTTGTGAATGATCCTTTCTGCTCAGATTGTAGGGAAGATGGTGGCTAAGTCCAGGAAGTGAGATAAGCACTTAAGCCTCAAGTTCTAGAGTCGAGACTGAGAAGTTGCGGATCTCTCGTAACGATTTCTTATTCAAGAGACTCGAAAAAGGCGAAGAAAAAGAACGGCAAAGAGGGTAAAGAGCAAGCAGCCGACGCTCCACCATCAGCATTCACGGAAAAGGGCGACACGAAGAAGGAACCGCGAAATAAGAAAGTATGCCTCTAAGAAGTTATACTCTAGTTCACTGCGGATGAAGAGTGTCGGGCAGCATGGCGTGCCACGACTCCAAACCGGCTATGTGGCAGGGAAACCGTGATTCGCCCCGTCAGTGGGCGTCGCGTGCGACTTCGCGCCCGTTAATGACGACGATTTTAGGTGGTATTAGTCGAGAATAGACAATGTATGACCAAAAATAGACATAAGCGTCTGTCTTTGTCTACATGAATTCCGATGCTCCAATCGAAAGGGTAGTGCAAATTAAGGAAACGTCGCTCGCTTCAACAGCTGGTGGAGAACGAGTTTGGCACCGCGCCAAAACCACCCCGCCGCCTGACACAGCCCTTCGCCATCAGCGCCCCAAACTGTAAACAGAAAAGACAGGTCAAGATTGCGTCTATACCTCAGCCCACATCTTTGAGACTATACTCTGTGAAACTGCCTTCATACTTTGCGGCAACGTTCACAGCGTCAAGCGTCCGGCAGCGCCAGCGACTAGGAAAGTGTAGATATCGGCCTAGCGTCTGCCTAGCGTCTGCCAGCATCCACCAGCGTCTGCCAGCGACCTGCAGCCTCTCGACGGCTAGGGAAGCATAGGTATCGATCAAGCGTCTAGCAATGTCTGCCAGCGCCTACCAGGGTCCATCAGCGACCAGCAGCAGACTGATGGCATGGAGTATGGGGCGATATAAGCATAAGCGATTTGTGGCACACCTTATCGTGTAAATAAATGCCAGCTGTCTGCTGCCCCCCTAACGCTCCAGATCCTCTACCAGCGGTGTGCCACCACCCTATCTTCTCATACTCTACTGCTGTCTGCTACCCTCCTATCAGCCCATACTCCCCACTCCTGGACGCTACTGGTAGCTGGGACGCTGCCTAAAGTATTAACGCAGCTTAATGGATACCGATTTTATGGGCGCGCGAGCAATATATGGAACTAGTTCAGTTAATCCGAGCCTCAGTATCGCATTGAGACCAGCGTTCTCACCTAGCTGACACGACTTAGAACTTTGGCGGATCCCCTAATCATCTTGCAGGCACTGTTTTAACTTTAACCAGTTGCTTGTCGTGAAGGACTCTAAACAACATCCATTTTATGGAGCGATGAATAACGTTCAATACATGATAATACCGCAGGATGGATCCCTGGTACAAAGTATTGCTAGGAATAGAAGAACTGATAAGGCTTCTTCTCTTCAAATTTCTCCACGCCGCGAACAGTAATTATGAATCTCATTCCCATGGACCTGAGGGAACCACCGACAGGGGACGTCGGCTGGGACCGCTCGGGCGAGGCTGCAAGAATCACAGGGCCAACGGAGATTTAAGTTCAGGACTAGGATGACGATCTGTACTTTCAACGCACGGACGCTTGCATCGGAAGCTCACATCGAAGATCTGATGTTGCAAGCCAGGAAGATCAAGTACGACGTCATCGGACTGACCGAGACGAGGAGGCATCGCCCGCTACACGCCGTATACGAGACTGGAGAAGAACTGTTCCTCGGAACATGCGACAGCAGAGGTTGGCGGTGTGGGCGTCCTCGTCAACACGCACTTGGCCATGAACATCGATTCGTACGAAAGTCTGACGACCCGAATCGGACGTTTGCGAATGAGAAGATGTGGCTCAACATCTTCGTCGCCTACGCACCAACACCGAGCGTTCTATATGGAATTGGAGAAGTTCTACAAGGAAGATCATACCTTCTTCAAGGTCATCGTCGGTGATTTCAACGCTAAGATCGGACCAAGAAGAACGGCTCACGGAACGGAGTGGAATGAGCAGGGTGAAAGGCTGTCTGAGTTTATCATGTCGACCCATACCATCCATGGTACATTGGCGAGGAATACGAACGGCTTGTCGCACATCTTCACGACTGCGCCAAGAAGTCAGAGAGTTCCAAGATTACCAAGAAGCGTCTATCTCTGGAAACTCTCGAGCTGATTCGCCAACGTGGAGCCGCACGAGCCGCAGGCAATTACCAGCTGACGTCTGAGCTTGCGAAGCTATGCAGAGAAGCGATAAAGGAAGACCTCAAGGAGAGAAGAGCAGCAGTACTGGTGGAAGCCGCAGAGGCTGGGAAGAGCATACGCAACGCCCGCCGCGACTTCGCCAACTGTAAGACCAAGATGACCGCCCTCCGACGTCCGGATGGAACAATCACCGCATCCAGAAGGGCAATGGAGAAGGTCATCCACGACTTCTACTCGGATCTCTTTGACAGCCACGTCCACCTGCAACCATACCGCTTGGAGCAGGATGGATATGTCGTTCCTGCAGTTCTCCCTTCCGAAGTCCGACACGCCATCTCGTCGGTGAAGTACGGCACCCGGTCCCGACAGGATCAGACCCGAACATCTGAAGAATCTTCCGCCAGTTCTCGTCAAAACTCTGGCTCGACTCTTCACGCGCTACCTGTCGGAATGCAAGGTACCCACCTCGTGGAAAACCAGCAAGACTGTGTTGCTGTACAAGAAGGGAGACCTGTACGACATTGGCAATTATCGCCCAATCTGCCTGCTGTCTGTAGTCTACAAACTCTTCACACGAGTCATCCTGAACAGGATTGGCAGAACACTAGGAGGAGCAAGCAGGTTTCGAAGAGGATTCAGCACGATCGATCACATCCACACGGTAACGAAGCTCATCGAATTATCGCGAGAGTACAAGATGCCCTTGTGTCTCTTGTGTTGAAGAAAGCAGTGTTGCGACAGAAGCGGTTATCGAAGCTTTGGGCAACCAGGGTATTCCTACTCAGTACATCAGGATTCTTGAGCTCTACAGCAACTTCACGACCAAGATCTTCACCATTCTACAAGGAGATCATCATCGACGTGAAGAGAGGGGTCCGGCAGGCGACACCATCTCGCCCAAGCTCGGCACCTCTTTCGAGTCGTCATGCGTCATGTGGAATGGTAAGACATGGCATGGGAGTGAAGATCGACGGTCGGCAACTACACCATCTCCGCTTTGCTGACGACATCGTTTTGATAACACCAAACATCGAGCAAGCGGAACGAATGCTGGCTGAATTCGACTGCGCGTGTGGAAAAATCGGTCTACGGCTGAATCTAACGAAGACGATGTTCATGAGAAACGGATTGGTTTCTGATGCCCCATTCACGCTCAACGGAACGACCATTACCCAGGTGCACATAGCTCTAGCTATGCGTACCTGGGTCGTGAAATTAATATGATGAACGACTTTGCACCAGAGCTGAGCAGGAGGAAGCGAGCGGCTTGGGGAGCCTTCAAGAACATCGAGGGAGTAGCGAAGAAGACGAAGAACATCAATGCTCCGTGCCCACCTTTTCGCTTGCGCAGTCCTTGCTTTGGCTTACGCATTGAAAATTTTTTGAAGATCAGGTGGGCCAGGCACGTCATGCGTTTCGAGGACGACCGCTGGACCAGAGCGATCACCGACTGGATTCCACGGGATGTCAAGCGAACGCCTGGACGACCGCCTATGCGATGGTCAGACTTCTTCGTGAAAGCTCTGAACGAATGGTATGAAGTTCATCGTGTCCCTCGAGCAGAGAGAGTCCATTGGGCAACTCTTGCACGTTGCAGGGACGAATACCACTACTGGCGCAATACTACTGGCGCCCGCTTGAGGAACTCAACGGGAGCACAGGTGATACAGGTGAAGCAGCGTGTCGAGCTGTTTGGGACGCTGGGCCTCTCCCCGGGCACCTTGAACTAGAAGCAGCCCTGCGAACGTGTTAGCCTTTGTGTGAAGTAATTGATGGTACCACTGAAGCCGCATTTCTCGCATCTTCAGCTATGGGAACCGTACAGAACTTCCTACGTATTACATCCCAGAAGGAGGAGAGCCCGGCTGATGCCGAGCTCTCCTCCTCCTGTAAGCCCTGGCTCGCGGATGCTTCAAAGCCCTACTTCTTAGCTCATCAAAGAAAGGAGCAAAGTAAGGGATAAACTGGGCGAGACTCTGTCCTAGGTGGTTATGATGCTCTCACGGTGACTAACCGCTGTCTTCTAATTAAATTAAATCAGGAGCTTTTATAAAATCAGGCTATAAATAATCAGGGCTTCTCCAGAAGAAAAGATCGAAAACTGCTAGCAACTTTATGGCAGTTTTCTTTT
>MU913680.1:39342-50505 GCA_036418165.1 Cooperia oncophora | reverse complement strand
TATTTATCTCTTTAATTTAAATCTCCAGATAACTTAAAAAAGATCAGTCCAATTCCGGAAAACGAGAAACGCTTCGACATTTTAAGAACTTGCAATAGGGAACACATTCCATATCCCGGAAACGCGGAGGGCGTGGCTGCGCACTCCAACTAAAAGTTCCCGATGGACTGCATGGTGATGTGATTTTGCTGTTTTCGGACAATTGTAATCATATTTTCGTCCAGCAAAAGATAGGATTGTATGTCTCAAATGGAAACTTTCTATATCTTATGCCATGTTCAAGTGAAATACGCACCCGGTCTCCAATAGTGCACTCTCCAGCGCAGTTCGACTTGGTGGGGGCATTGTTCGTGGAGACCTGTTTAACAGCTTCTTTTTCCTTACCAAAAAAGGCTTTTCGCAGCATTCTCTTCGCCCTCTCCAGTATTTTTAGTTGTTTTCGATCAGTTGGCCTTGCCCTAGTGAGTGGGCGCGTTCATTCGATTTTAGGGAAATGACGACGATTAGATGGCTGATTCCTTGTAACTACCGATTACTATCGTCCCAAACTTTGTCGCAATGTTCCCACCCGTCAAGGCAGCGATCAATAGTATTAATTTCCTGCTATTCGGCTTGGGAGGGGTATTTTGCAATTTCGCTAGTTCCTTTTGCTGGTCGTGATTGCTTAACAGGTCTCATTTCGGTGTGACTTGTAAACTCTTGTAAAGCTGCGAAATTGTACAGGTCACTGCCATTTTTGGTTACAAGAGTTTACAGGTTTTCACAAGGGTGGCCTGTACATGTTCCGCTCAATGCCATTTGATGCCCTCACCAAGCCGATATGTGCCGTCTTTCCTTGATGGACGTTGGTAGCTGACGCGTTGCGAACCGTCATTCAGTACTCATATCCGTACCTCGGTTGTCTTATTGGCTCCAGACTGCGTCTCATTCTAGTTGGCACTGGTCCTGAATCGGTTTTTGAATCGAATCTGTTTTTCATGTTTGCAAAGGTATATTCCTTCCTCCTTTTTTATCATCTTCATCGCCAAAAGAATAAAGGATATATAGGTGGGACCATAATTGTTGCAGGGGGGACTTACAGGATACAACGAACGTCCATGTTCCATTCATATTCACGCTGATACTTGAGTACCAATAGATCGACTGGTCTGAACTTACCAAGTTCACTTTCGCGTTTTTATCCTCCAAGATATCCACTTGCGGTGCCAATAAACCATTCCCTGAGGAATGGGACACATTATGAGCGGCAGCACCAGTCGACGAGGTGAATGCGCTGCTTCTTGCCTCTTCAGTCTCTTTCCTTTGACGACTTACCACTTAGGCATTACCTCGCCAGCTCTCGAGATCTTTTTATGCTTCCTCCCCTTTCTGCTCGAGTTCGGAGGCTTTCCGCTCGTCTGCATTAGCTGAGAAGAAAATGGGTTGTGGTTCCCATTGCGAGAGATCCTCGTTTATTGATTTTAACTTAAGAGCACTGTCCGCGTTCATTATGTGGGCGGAGACTGTCATTCAGGTGGTTTTTTTGAGGAGGCAAATGGGAAATTGTAGAGAAGGTGCGATATTGACTATCTCTGCCCACACAAGGTGTGTGGATCACGCCTTCGTCTTAACTTACCTTCTGAGTACCATGGATTTGCTCCCCCTTGAAGCCGAACTCTCGAGCCGACTCTCGTTCTCTAGATCTTTTCATTTGTTTCCATGTCCTATTGCAGTATTCTTTTTTGGTCTCCCCGTGTATCCAGACTTTCGTTTCAGGCCTATGTCTCGTGAAGCCCTTCTGGCGCTGTTTGGCTCATGAGGGACATTTTGCACTTTCCTCAGTTACTTCTGCTAATTCACATGAATTAACTGGTAAACTCTTGTGAAGCCACAGAATGGTGCAAGGGAGCCACTTTGGTCACAAGCATTGACAGGACTTCACAAGGTGACCTTGATAAGCTTCGCTGAGTACCATGGTTCCATTTGCTACCCCACCAAGCCGTACATACTCTTGAGCCGACTCTCGTTCTCTAGATTTTTTCATTTTTCTGTTCTTCTCGAAACTCTCCTTCTGGAACTTTCCATTTTCCAGAAATTATCTGCCATCTCCGCCTATTCCCCCCGTGCACAAGTCGATTGTCGAATCATTCTATACTTTTTCCTACTTTTTTTCTATTTTTACTTTCTATAGTTTCGGAGATGAAATCTATTGGTTGTTGCGAACCATGGTAACTATTCATCGACGAGGATCTCTAGTGCATCCACCTGGCCGACGATTAGATTGAAATGGGCGCGACTGATGGCGATGGGAGAATTCCTCTGTGGGTGGTCTCCAATTCTCAAAGTCCCCATACCTATTGATGCACACCTCCCCCTGCCCCCCCCCCTCAACAAACTAAAATTGGCTTACCTCCCAAACTGCTAAACAACCTCGTTCCGGCGAGGCTTTATGCTTTCGAAGGGAATCCCAGAGGTATTACACAAGACCTATTAAAATGCCCTCTTCGTATATCAGCGCCATGCTCAGGCCTTAGCTGTTCAGCCTATCAGTTGTTTTTCTGCTGAAAACCGATCTTGTGTACGAGAGCGCGACGTCGCGATCGCCGCGGCGCGAACGCTGAATTAGACGCCTAAGTAAAACCTAATTTGGTTTCCAGTAAAATTGATTCAGGAGGGACCTTTCTAGAAGATGTGACCATAAAAAGAAACACTGAAGGGTGGATGTTCGAGAAAATGGTGAGGGATTAGATGACAAAAGTTCAAAGCAAGCAAAAATCAGAGAAGATCGTGTGAGAAATGTTTCAATGACTAAAAGGGTTGAGAAGAAGAGAGTAATGCTTCACCTTGACATATTTTGGCTTCCATTAGAAGGCTTCTAGTCTGCCATTTTTCTTGTTTGAAGTATCGCAAATTACGAACGAGGCTTAGAGGCGAAATTCGCGATGAGCCAGCGAGAAGTTTGTTGGTATCCGGATAAGAAATATAATAGAAGTGTACGTGACAAATGACTCGTTCGTGAATAAAACAGCAAAGGAAATAGTCTAAAACGCTTGGAATCAGGCTTCCCTTACGTTGAAAGAGAGACGAAAAATCTATGTGGTTCTCGGGCGAGAGGCCAGACAAAAGCGACGAGAGAGCATGCAAACGACGAGTCGGACATCTATCAACGTGGGCGGAGTTACTGGCTTTTTGGCGGACTCATTTGAACAACCTTGCGCCTTACCGCCGCTACTTTACAAGTTTCTGGTGCGAAGCTTGTACAGTGTTGTTCGTAGCGGTTTCCAGTACCTACCCTTTCAAAGAGCTTAGATTCTTATCGTGAGCCGTGCTTTGAACAGCATTTTTATTCGACTGGTTTTTTTTTCTCTGCTCTCGTATCACTAGCAGGTGAGTCTAAATTGAAACCAGTTCAAATTCTTTCCCATAGTTGTCTCCAACATCAATACAAATGGAACTATTTTTGAAATGCTCGCTAAACTTTCGTGACATAGGTCAGAGCACATCGTTGTTGGTGAACCTCCCAGGGGGTTCTATTTGGCCGCCAGGAGAGGGGGGTCGTATTTGGGCTGAGAAAAATTTATTTTGATAGTTGATTTTTCTCGCTTCACGGACGTTGGGGGGAGTCGTACTTGCTCATTGTTGGGAGGGGGGGGGGGGTATTTACTTTCTGGCCTTTCTAGGAGTGGTGGTTGACTTTTGGTGATTTTCCTGTTTCACGTACTATATGCCCCCCCCCCCCCGCTCGACAGCAAAATTTTTGGTAAAAAGTACTATATGCCCCCCCCTCCCCGCTCGACGGCTCGATTCGATGAGGAAGGACAGAGGGCCTGGAGGGGGGGGGGGAGGGTCGTACCAAGCCCCAAAAAAAGGGGCGGGGTCGTACGGACTCAACTAAAATCCCAACCAATGATGTGCCCTGACATAGATCCTTCTCTTTTTATTGTTCTCTCCAAACTCTTGCTATCCTGAGTTTTTCGGTGATGTAATCTCTACTGTTTCTCTTTGTACTCACAGTGGTCCCTCGAACTTTCGGTGCTTTCCAGAAGGTAAAAACTGGTTTCATCTCAAAGTGCCCACTTTGGATTCGCACGCGGCATCGCTCGAACTTATCGGGCTTATCCAAAATGAAAAAATGGTGGGCTTATCCATGGGCTTTTAGGTGGATTGGTTCCGTAAATGCTTAGAGCTTGATTTATTTGATCGTCCCAGCAAATGGACATGGAATCGTCTTCCTCTAAAAATTTCTCTGACCATGAGATACGGCTTAGATGGTCTATCTACGTATATGCATCCAGGGTAAGCATCGTGATGTGTGAAATTGTGGTGCCACTACGACCCCCCTGTCAAAGGGGAGTCTTGGTACGGCCCCCCACCTAAATCAGGCTCTCGGTACGACCCCCTCTCCCTCCCCCAGCGCCTACCTACCAATTTCCCCACATTTTCCAGTTTTTCACTTCACAGATTTTCCGACGAGCGGAGTGGGGGGGGGGGTATACAGCCAATGTGAAACGGGAAAATTTCCTAGATTTTCCCCAGCTTCCTACCACTTTTTCCGGAATTTCCCAAAAATTTGCCTACTTTTACCCAAAAATTTTGCTGTCGAGCGGGGGAGGGGGTTAGTAGTACACATGAAATCGGAAAAATCATGAAAAATAACAGAACCAAAGAACAACCGGGAGAAATTTTTTCCTAACTCGGCAAATTTCTCTCTAAGGCACATATACGACCCCTCCCCTCTCCCAACAAGGACCAAATACGACCCCCTATGTGTTTCACACAACGATGCTGTACTCGTGTATATCGCATAACATCTATCTTTGCGCTTTCAGGACTAATTTCGCCTCTCTTAAATTGGCCCTTCATTATCCCAAGCTACCTATCCCCTTCAACGCCTCTTCAACGTCATCAGCAAAGCTTCAATTTTGGGGAGCCATTGTCATAAATCCATTCCGCACTAAATGACATCATTTAACCTTTATTTCTTTTGCGCGGCTGCATTCCAGCGGCATTTGTGCACCATCTGCCCTTACGTCGCCCATCCTATGCACTTCGTCCTTTTTGGGTACTATTCGGGAAGGGGTTGTATTTAAGCAGTTACTCGCTGGAAAGGGGGTAGACGTTCTGAGTTTTCAAAAAGTGATTCGGAAATTTGGAATCTGGTTCGGGTAGCAAAACTCCTCCTCCTTGGTGGGGTTTTTTTCTGTTAAAGCGAGGCTTCAGAACTATTGCGGGAGTTGGGGGGAGGGCACGTCGTACTTTGGGCATCCCCAGCAAGAGGGTCGTACTCGGTGGAGAGAGGCGAGGGGGGGGGGGGGTGAGGGAGTATTTGGTTGTTGGACTTTTCTCGGTTTCTTTCTCGTTTCACTGGTTTTTTGGGAGAGTTGAGGACAATTGTATGTAGGATAGGGGATGAGAAGGAGTCGCACCAGCGGAGGATTTTTTGAGGAGGAGGTCGTATTTAGCAAAATTTTTTCCCAACGACAGGACGTGCCCTGGAAGGGGGTGAGGGAAGGCTTTTCAGGCTGAAGGATTCTGTGCTATAAGCATTAACTAGAGGGAAATCTTACTGAATGTTCAGTTTCCCACATCACCACGGCATGCTCTGCTCATATCCTCCCTTACTTCATGGGATGTCTAGGAATGCTCATGAACAGCTTCGAACAACTGTGTGTTACACAGCGACGAATGGTGGCCCAACCAATTGCTCTGTGAAGCTCCAGGCAGCCTTGGAACAAAACATCTAAATCCTTTTAGTTTCCGTGACTTGCCAAAGGTCTCTCGCGTTTCTGTTCCTCTACTTCTATCTCATATTTGAGAGCGATTTTCCAGTGAAAATTCGGAAAAAAACTGGGCGCATTCGGCTTGGCGGGGGCACCGAGTGGAACTCAGCTAAGCTTGTACAGGTCCCCCTGAGCAAAGCGGCTCACTGCATCATTTTGCAGCTACCCAGGAATTTAGAGGTTTCACCAACATAAGAACTAAGGAACTAGCGAAATAGCAGAGTGTCCCCTCGAAGCCGAACAGCTTCGAAATTAATTAATCTCTCGGAATCTATCTATCTATCTATCTATCTATCTATCTATCTATCTATCTATCTATCTATCTATCTATCTATCTATCTATCTATCTATCTATCTATCTATCTATCTATCTATCTATCTATCTATCTATCTATCTATCTATCTATCTATCTATCTATCTATCTATCTATCTATCTATCTATCTATCTCTATCTTCTTTTGAGTCCCCTAAACCTTCATATGATCTTTTCCAGATGGAATTGATATCCACTTAAGGTAACTAATTCGGGCACGAAATTGACCCTTTCGAGGGAGGTAATAGCATATTGCATCTCGTATGGACGCTCGAAGCTCTATGCGTAACCAGGTGCAAGCACTAGTGATGTACATTCGTATGAGGGCAAATAGTCATTAATGTTTGGCTTGCCTCCAGGAACACGTTTTAAAGGATTTCAGGCTATATCTTCGTTTTCTCTACCCCAAAAATGTCACCTCATCTTGTTTTTTCAATGATAATCTTCTCTCAAAGGTTTCTCTCTTTCTTCTTTCTGCTTTCAGATCGGCCCATCAGAGGCGGAGGTTATGTAGTGGCAAGTGGCCCGCTTGCCATGGCGCATCCGGGGTGAAATCCTGGATCGGCTCCTTCCAGGCCAATGCAACCTTCTCCCCTCCGAGTACGGTAAATTGGAACCAGATTCGTCTAGGAAAAAACATTAAAACCCACACTGGCTGGTCCCCGCAAGCCATCAAAAAGGCCACATCCCATTCAACAACCCACCACGGTACTGAAAGGAAATAGAGTGCTTGCCCCATCCTGAGACTGATTAATGGTAGAAGCTAAATACTTTATCCTTCAACTTCCAGATCGCTCATCTATACCTATTTTCACTTTAAATCGGACACTTTTCAAACCAAATCGGACACTTTTCAAACCAAATCGGACACTTTTCAAATCAAATCGGACACTTTTCAAACCAAATCGGACACTTTTCAAACCAAATCGGACTTTTCAAATCAAATCGGACACTTTTCAAATCAAATCGACAGCTTTTCAAACCTAAATCGGACACTTCTTCAAACGCAATCACCGTCATCAACTGCCCGGACACTTTTATCAACCAAATCGGACACACCCCTTACAATTAGGTGCTTGATAACTAGACCGCACTAGGTACTGTTGCAAGCCCCGCCCCATTATCCCCGCCCACTTCTCAGCGGACAGGGTTTTCCGAGATGCTTCATGAAATCTGCTCCTTCGACTTTTTTCGTTTTTGCCCTTTGCACACACACTTCAACTGAAAAAGATTGATACCTATACAGATCTGACTCCGCCCACTTAACAATGAAGTTACGTAAGTTCTGAATTTTTATACTGCAGCTTTTCGAAAATGATGCAAATCGGCGGGCTAGTGTCCGTACTGGCGGATTACGGCCTCTCCCGGCAGAAATAAAAAAAGGGAAAAACCGGAAAAAAGGGAAACTTTGTTCTGAGCGACGGGAGAGGCCGTAATCCGCCAGTACGGACACTAGCCCGCCGATTTGCATCATTTTCGAAAAGTGGGCGGGGCTTCCCCAAAGTGGGCGGAGCTTCCATTGGTGGGCGGAGCCAGTCGCTAAAGCCTAAAAAGCGAAATCCGGAAGAAAAACCAAAATTCCGCGATAAACACAAGTGGGCGGGGTCAGAGGGGCGGGGCCTGGTGTGCTGTGCATGGTTATTCGTTTTGTGAAGATTGGATGTGAAAAGAACTACAAAGGATGTGAAAAGAACTACGTCGAAAAAAGTTATAAAAATTCAGAACTTACGTAACTTCATTGTTAAGTGGGCGGAGTCAGATCTGATAGGTATCAATCTTTTTCAGTTGAAGTGTGTGTGCAAAGGGCAAAAACGAAAAAGTCGAAGGAGCAGATTTCATGAAGCATCTCGGAAAACCCTGTCCGCGCTGAGAAGTGGGCGGGGATAATGGGGCGGGGCTTGCAACAGTACCTAGTGTGGTCTAGTTATCAACCACCTAATTGTAAGGGGTGTGTCCGATTTGATTTGAAAAGTGTCCGATTTGGTTTGAAGTGTCCGATTTGGTTTGAAAAGTGTCCGATTTAAAGTGAAAATGGTATATAATTCCCTTCCATAGCCCCTTCTGCCACATACTCGTCTGTAATGATTGGTATCTTCTGCACTGCAAAATCTCGCCGCGCCTGCTAACTGATTCCGATGTGCATTACCATCCGGAACTCAACCTTCTCTACATAGCCCACCAAATGCAATCCTCATTCTCAGGCTGTGTAGCAGTGTGTTCAGGAGCAGTGCGCCTTACTTCCAATGAGTTCATCACTAGCTCGAGTTTTAGACCCAAGTTTTCAAAATTTTTTCACCGAGGGTTGGTTCACATACAACCCCCCCCCTCCCCCGCCTTAATGTTGTTCAGTTTTGTTCAGTGATTCTCGTTCTTGTATGCTTGGCTGGAGACTGTTGGTAGTCGCAGTTTTCACGTACTAACCAGTGGAACAGCGGAACGTTGTTGTCGCTGAAAACAAGTCCTATGGTGTTTTTCAAAGGTACGCGAGGCGTACTTGCCCTCTATTATGTCATCGTATGGTTTGTGATATACAGGGGGGGGGGGGGCAAAAAAAAGTCATTCCGGCCGAGTCACATATGAGCGAAGTTTTCGCAGCCCAGACAGAGGAAGTGGATATGAGTACCAGGGCGGAAGATACCCAAGATCTTCTCTATAAGCAGGAGCCGGCTGCCGCCATTCACCTTCATGTACACCAAAATATGAAGTCATCTCCAGTCGCGGCCTGAGTGGAGAACGCCTTTGGAATTCACGTGGCCTCCAAACAGCTGCGGAACTTCTTGAATGGAATCACCCATGGATAGCTACCTGGAGACCAGTACTCTTGATCTGCAAGACCTCAAACATCGAGCAGCTCCGGCAACGTCGCTACGGTCCAGGACATCATCTTCACCGTAGTCGCCGAGGCGTGAGATGATGGTATGGACCGGGGTACCTGGAATGGGAAGACCGATATTTTCTTTGTAGACCCGGACTGAAGGTGAGCGCTGGCGGTTACATCAAGTAACTCGAGAAGAATATCCTCCCTACATGTGGTCGCCCGTACCTTCTTGGAAACTTTGTACTGCTACAACATTGGGTGCCACCACGTGGAATCGAAGGGCGTTGGAAAAACTTTCGCCTACTTGGAATGGAAGAACGTTGAGTACCTGGAAAAGGTGGAGTATTTAAGCGGGGGTCCTGAACTAAACCCCCTCAATTACTGGTTCGGGCGGAGTTCAATAGGGTGGTCTACGGTGGCGGAGAAATCGACTATCTCGCTGATCTCAGGGACCACATCGCGGTTGCGTGCCAGAATCTCTCGATGGCGCTCCTCCAGAAGGCTGTGGCGGAGTATCATTATAGTATTTAATGTGCTCTTTAATATGGTAGTAAAAATGTCCGATAAAAATTTAATAAAGTGTAACTTATAGCGCCTTGAAAGTCATGGAGGCAAAATGACTTTTTTTTTTGGCCCCCCCTGTATGCTTGTAACTTGTTATCAGAACCCAGTCAGGGTTCTGGCATTGGGAGAATTTTAGCTAAATACGACCACCCAACCTCCCCCCCCCCGATTCCTCTCGCTCCGTAAGAACCCCTTCCATAACCAGCCGCTCCCACAAAGTTCCCAAAAATTTGCCGTCAAGCTGGAGGTGGTAGGAGAGTACAAAAAGGTAGTTTTGCGGTACCGCCGAATAGCTTTCTCCAGGTGAAATGGGACCCTCCTCCCTCAGCGCGACAGAATACGGCTCCCCTCCCCCTCCTCTTGGAGTTTCCCAACGTACGTCGTGCCCTGACTGTCATAGGTGTCGTTGAGGTGGTTATCATAATGTGTCAAGTTATCGACAAAACGTCTGCTCGGCCAAATTTCGAACTCGAACTTCACGCTTTGCCGGCTAACCTCAGAGGTGCTGTTGTAGTCGCTTAATCATAGATGTTTGTACTGTGTGCTTAAACTTTGTTCCTCAGTTTGTTATTCAAGAAGCACTTTTAATAAGTAAAAATATGAGCCCTGGGGTTAGACAATGATCGTCTTGTTGTTCTTCCAGCCGCGATTTGCCCTGCCCATCAATTTATTTCCGCGATAAATAGGTGGGCGGGGCAGTGGGCGGAGACACACACAACCATATGTTTTCCTGATTGATGCGCAGCTCTTCTTCACTGTATTATAAGAAGAAGCAAGCGAATCAGTAAGAGGCATTGGTCACGTGTCCCGCCCATTCGATTATCATGGAGTATGCCTTGAGGCGACGCTGCAATCGCCTTTCGCAGGTTCTATGACTCATAGTCACTGAAACATGTGGTAAGTGGGAACACTGATAAGGAGAAAAGCCTATGAAACCGTCGAATTATCCTTGTGGTTTCCGCCATCTCATACACTAAAGGGCTTCTGCACCTTAGTCAACCGCGGGCGTTGTCCTTAAGTAGATTAGGACACTAAATGAGGTCTCATTTTTCGGTGAACGAAAATGGCTTTGTGCTGAAGAAGGGGCTCATGAGAAGAGAAGCAGAAAGAGCTTGACTTGCCACAGCACACCTGTTTTACACTCATTCTTTGGTCACATTAAGAGGTGGCGCGTCGTTCCACGACATTAAGCTCATCTTTCCGCACTCACAGCACTCTCGTTGCCTTGGAGTAATGTCCAAATGCTTGAGTGTTGATCTAGCCTGCGGTCAAGCTTTATTGGCAGTCTAATTGGCATTGAAGAATCTTTTCCCTCTCATAATCGCTAGAAATATACGTCTATCAGGTGAATAAAATTATTTCAGAGATTTTCCCAACATTGTTAAACTTGTCCGAATGGTCGAAAGTAACCAAACTTCCAATGCTTCCATCCTTATTCTTTACTACTCAGTTGTTCTACTTGACAGCCCTTACTCGTTGGATAATCGAATGCCTTTATGAGACTCACTGAATGCATATTTGGCTGCGGTCTCGTGACCATCTGCTTGAAAACTAAGCGCGCGGTTGCGCAGCGACGACCTAAAATCTCCTGAAAGGGCGTGTGAAACGTGAATAGATAACATCCGCAAACCGCGCACTTTCTGTATTTTGAACCGTGCACACATGTAACGACAATTTCATCTTCCGCTTGACCGCATTTCACCGGTTT
>MU913680.1:6864-21628 GCA_036418165.1 Cooperia oncophora | reverse complement strand
GAAGAATCAGCCTTATTGGTTTTCTTTTCAGGTATTAGCTCTGTTTGAAGAACATGATGACCAGACATCTGCCGTTACCGCTTTCGTTGAACCTTTCGTTATTCTCCTTATTCTTATAGCAAACGCTACTGTCGGAGTTTGGCAGGTAGGTATCTTTTGAATAATGTTGTTTGATGATTTGTTCCTGTTTTCTTCCCGTAATTTTTGGTGAATTGCGGCTATCGGCACCCCCGGGTGCGTGAACTGGCATAAACTGTAAAAACAACGTCCTTGCTTGAGCACATAGTTTTCTTTAGAAGGTTCTGGGAACGGATCTACTTGGAGGGGCATTTAAGGGACTTCTAATGCAGAGCTGTGCTTGTCGTCATGCAGACCGCTCTTGTAAGACGAAATTGGTTTTGTCTCACCACGCACTACGCTTTTCTTTTCTCCGAGGCAAGGATCCTCTTCTTCATCAAGAGAGCCCCAATTTTTCGCAAGGACTCTTTGAAATGCTCCCCTGATTAAGTGCGGATTGCCACCTCATATGCTTCCGATCCCTTAGGGATGTTGTGACTGTTTCCCGAACCGTAATTTGGTGGGTAATTAAGAGGAATTGCCGCATGTTTGCACAAAGAAGTTCGGTCACCCACTTGGCACTCTTTCTCCCAGCTGTATTTCGAGGAAGGAATCCTAATCTCCCTCGCGGTAATCCCAGTCTGATACCAGAAATCCTTCAAAACTCACCCTACCCGAATTGCGTCATTGAAACGCGCTCATACTTCACGGTCCGATCACGCGACAACGATTGCGACCTACATAAAGGCACGATTTAAATTGAACCGCATTAGTGCAATGCATGAACGCGGCCAGATTGGATTCTGCCATTGCCCCGGGTCACTGACTGGCAGTGGAGCGGTCCCGCATGGTCGCCTTGAAGAATGAACCCGCTTTTATTAAACTTCTGACCACTGACATCTTTTTTTTACTGAAATGGATACGGGCACATAAATCTTTCTTGTTCAGCACAACATTCAACAGCTCAAAATATTAGTTCTTTTGAATTCTCACGCTGACAGTAAATCTTCAATTTTAAAGGAGCGGAATGCCGAATCCGCTATAGAGGCGTTGAAAGAGTACGAACCGGAGATGGCTAAAGTTGTGCGATCAGGAAGCCATGGTATACAGATGATACGAGCGCGTGAACTTGTTCCAGGAGATATTGTTGAAGTATCTGGTGGGTTGCTAGTTCTACTATTTTTCTTTGGATGTATTATCACGGTTATTTAGTATTTAAATCTTTGTATCGCCCAATCCTTGCAAGTTTGATTTATAAGTCTTTTGGCAATAATTTCGTCAAAAGTTGGATTGGTTTTCGATCTTTCTAACAAAGGTTTATTTCAGTGGGAGACAAAATTCCCGCTGACCTTCGACTGCTAAAGATCTACTCGACAACGATACGTATCGATCAGTCTATTCTTACTGGTGAATCTGTGTCAGTCATCAAGCACACCGACGTTGTTCCTGATCCCCGTGCCGTGAATCAAGACAAAAGGAATTGTCTTTTCTCCGGTACAAATGTCGCCTCTGGAAAGGTGAGCAGTTGACCAGTTTCTTACACGTTTATGTAATTACTACGGAATTGTTCAGGCCCAAGGAATTGTGTTTGGTACTGGATTGAGCACTGAGATCGGTAAAATTCGAACTGAAATGGTTGAAACCGAAACCGAGAAGACCCCGCTCCAACAAAAACTCGACGAATTCGGAGAGCAGTTGTCTAAGGTGAGCATGTGGCTGCAAATAGTGGCATTCATATGTACCAGTACGTGATGAAGCGCAACTCTGCTCATTGGGAGGCATAAGCCCCTATAAACTATTGTGATACCCATACCTCCTAAGCCGAACTCTATAGCGAGTCCTGCTGTAGCAGTACGTTCGTATTAGATGTGACCATGAGTTTGCTATTGAAGGTCATTTCCATCATCTGTGTCGCTGTGTGGGCTATTAACATCGGTCACTTCAATGATCCTGCTCACGGCGGCTCATGGATCAAAGGCGCCATCTATTATTTCAAGGTGGGTCCTCCATTTTTTTACGTACGAAGTGGTTTTAGGGCTCGTATTACAGATCGCTGTAGCACTTGCTGTAGCAGCCATTCCTGAAGGTCTTCCAGCAGTTATTACCACTTGTCTTGCCCTCGGTACTCGGCGGATGGCAAAGAAGAATGCTATCGTTCGTTCCTTGCCCTCTGTGGAAACTCTTGGATGCACTTCAGTCATTTGCTCTGATAAGGTACTGTTCGTTAACACCTCAATTGCTGTGAAATGCGCTGGTTTTCAATGTGATTTTCATTTTTGTAGACCGGAACCCTGACAACGAATCAAATGTCTGTGTCGAAAATGTTCATCGCACAGCATGCATCGGGCGACAACATTGATTTCAATGAATTCACTATCACTGGATCGACCTATGAACCTTCCGGAAAAGTTTTCTACAATGGAAAAGAGGTAATTCTTGAATTTCACTGATATTTTTACTTGCTTACCTTCAACATCGCGTCACAGGTCAACTGTGCTGGTGGTGACTTTGAAGCTCTCACTGAGATTGCCACCATTTGTGCCATGTGTAACGATTCTGCTGTGGACTACAATGACACAAAGAAGGTCTACGAGAAGGTGAGTGGGCTTATTTTGTTACTCTTGCGGTACTTGGATGATTTTTTTAATGGGGTGACCTTTTAACTCACTATAGTTTAATGAAATCCAGACCAGAAATCAGCACTGTCTACCCTTCAATGCTCGAATTTCCGAAATTCGGACCAAATTCTGAAGTTTCTTCTAATGTCAGTTCGCCCAAACTTTGGCCCCAAAGATAGTATGAGCACGAGTATCACGTAAGTTCAACATGACCGTGCCTGACGTTCGCGCCACGGGCGCAAGTGCTGCAAATAGTTTGGTTTCAATACCCGCTGCGCTAGAATCGGAGGTTTTCACTCCAAGGTGGTGACATTTGTGTCAAAGGTCGCCTCGGGGTGAAAGCACTGAGGGTAAAATTTCAGTCCAAGGCTACCGACGGGTAGCAGCTTCGATTAAAACCTGATCGGATTCTCGAAAGATAGTGCAGTAAAGGGTAAATAGAGCCCAAAGTCTCTGAGGCGTTTTTCAATTTGCTAACGAAGAAAGGCAAAAGACAGTAAATGAAAAGAGCTACAGATTAGTAAGCGCTAGGATAAGATTGCTAATCACTGTGAGCGCGTTAGCGTAAGTTTTTTTTTCCAAAACCTAAATTTTTTTCTTTTTCGGCCCTAAAGTGGAAGGGATTATAGCATTGTGAAGTAATGATTCTAACGCTATTTTCAAGGTCGGAGAAGCTACTGAAACAGCTCTGGTTGTTCTTGCTGAGAAGATGAATGTTTACGGCACACCAAAGTCTGGATTGTCAGCCCGTGACCTTGGTAATGTCTGTAACCGTGTTATTCAGCAGAAATGGAAGAAGGTAAGCATTTTCTGCCCTTTCTCTTCCCAATTATTCACTTAAATAGTATAAATAATATAAATTGTACTGCAGGAGTTCACTCTGGAGTTCTCCCGTGATCGCAAATCGATGTCGTCATACTGTATTCCGGCGACAGGTGGATCAGGTGCTAAGATGTTCGTAAAAGGCGCCCCAGAAGGAGTCCTTGGCAGATGCACCCATGTACGAGTGAACAACCAAAAAGTACCGCTCACGCCTGCAATGACACAAAAGATTGTCGAAAAATGCGTGCAGTACGGTACTGGACGAGACACTCTCCGTTGCCTCGCTCTGGGAACTATTGATAACCCGGTCACGGACGTCAAAATGAATTCTCGAAAGCAGCGTCACAGTATCATCAAGTAACGCGCGAATAACTGTCGGTGTTGTTGGTATGCTTGATCCTCCACGTACTGAGGTATGGCATGCTCACATCCACTGTTTCGTTTGCACCTTTAAGTTGAGCTAATTCAGGTAATGAACTCGATCAGGGAATGTAATCATGCTGGTATTCGTGTGATAATGATCACTGGTGACAACAAGAATACAGCAGAAGCCATTGGAAGACGTATCGGTCTTTTCACTGAGGACGAAGACACCACTGGTCTTGTTAGTTTCAGAGTTGCTTTAATCATTTCAATTACTGAGATTAATGTCTTCTTTTTGCAGTCATTCACTGGAAGAGAATTCGACGATCTCCCACCTGAGCAGCAATCAGACGCTTGCCGACGAGCAAAACTTTTCGCTCGAGTAGAACCTGCCCATAAATCGAAAATTGTCGATATTCTGCAAAGTCACGGAGAGGTAAGGGTGATTTCGAGGTGGCGATGTTTTCTATGGCTCAGCAATTGGATCATCGTCTCAGAGGATTTTCAGGAACTTTCTTTTTAGAACTTCTTGAAAGTATCGCTGACTTTATTCATGGCAGAGTAGCATAAGCCGCGTTCATACGTTGCGATCCAAGTCATTTAACCGCGCGGCAGCAGTCGAGCGCGCTCCACCGCAATTCGCCAGGTGGTTGTGAAGGTTGCCAGCGACACTCTCTTGGGTGAGGTTTGAATGGCTGCGGGTTCGGTCGAACAATTAGCAGGGAGCGCAATTGTGCAACTTCCGAGTCGCGCGACTGTATCCTTTAGTCGCGAAGTGTGAACGCAGTCCTATAGATCTGCCTCATCATAAGTATAATAGCAATGTCGAGAAATGATGAGTTTATCGTCTACTTAGCTCCCTAGATCTATTGTATTTGCAGATCACAGCTATGACTGGAGATGGTGTCAACGATGCGCCTGCCCTGAAGAAAGCAGAAATCGGAATTGCTATGGGATCTGGAACTGCTGTCGCCAAGTCGGCATCTGAAATGGTTTTGGCTGATGACAACTTCGCCTCAATCGTAGCAGCTGTTGAAGAGGGTCGTGCTATTTACAACAATATGAAACAGTTCATTCGATACCTTATCTCATCGAACGTTGGAGAAGTCGTGTCCATCTTCCTTGTCGCTGCTCTCGGCATCCCGGAAGCTCTCATCCCTGTTCAACTTTTGTGGGTCAATTTGGTCACTGATGGTCTGCCAGCAACTGCACTTGGTTTCAATCCACCCGATCTGGATATTATGGAGCGTCATCCACGATCTGCTAGTGAAGGACTCATCTCCAGATGGCTCTTCTTCCGTTATTTGGCTGTTGGAAGTACGTCAATTTTACAGTATTCCTTGATCATTCCTTATCTATTGCGTTTAAGCTTATGTCGGAGTTGCTACCGTTGGAGCAGCGATGTGGTGGTTCCTCATTTACGAAGACGGACCTCAGATTACTTACTATCAACTTACTCACTGGATGAGATGCGAGGTATTTGTTCATGTTGAGTAAACCCGTTCCTAATTGATCAGAGTTGCTTCAGATTGAACCTGAGAACTTCGCTGATCTTGACTGCGCCGTATTCGAAGATAACCATCCTAATGCCATGGCGCTTTCCGTACTCGTGACAATTGAAATGCTCAACGCAGTCAACTCGTTAGTTTCTTGTGCCCATCCATTTTACAGTTTTGTTAAGGGTCTGGTTTTTACAGGTTATCAGAAAATCAATCGTTGCTTGTAATGCCGCCCTGGAGAAATATGTGGTTGTGTTCGGCTATAGCTTTGTCGATGTCGCTTCATTTTATCATCCTCTACGTAGACATCATGGCCACTATCTTCCAGGTATATAAGACTTAAAGACACACTGTACAATTACCTGCGAGATGGATCTCCTCTACGTGCACTGTGCAAGGTCTGCTTGTCCACGGCCGTAGAAATCACCGATTTCGCCACACGGATTTGCGCGTAAATGATTCTGGGAGGTTGTGATAGGTTGGTCTTCTGACCTGTTCCACCCCCGCCCCTATTCGATACACCATTCGAAAGTCGCAGTGCGGGCGTGTTGCCAACACCTCTATCACGGTTCTGCAGTGAACAGGAACAATGGCGGCATTGCTAAATGTGAAAAGGTTGCAGGAGTGCATGCAGGCATTGTTAGGCGAACAGCTGTACATGTGACGTGTTGCGTGTCTAGGGTCTGTTCGTCGCGTAATAATGATGGACGGAGACATAAAGGGCACCTAGCAATCGCAGCTGTCGAGCACATTTCATTTCCGCGCACACTATCACGGCGAACAAGATACGTTTCTGTATCTACAGACCTGCTTACCTCGCACATACAGTTACAATCCCTCCGAACGATAGAGCATGTGGTGGGCTTTGGACAAAGCCAGGCAGTTTCTCACTTTTTGTAGCGGGCTCAGGATGACATCATTGTTGCAACAAGGCCGCATCGGCTGCGCTCCAAATCGCGCCGCGCCTTTATCGTCTTTGCAAGGATCATCGTTTTAGAAGAGATCCACCGAGCAGGTAGCAGTGCAATGTGTAGGTAACGATTATTGGTATCTCACTATTTCAATGAGATTTTTGCAGATCACTCCTTTGTCTATTGCCGAATGGATGGCAGTGTTAAAGATCTCATTCCCAGTTTTACTTCTTGACGAAATTCTGAAATTCATCGCCCGCAACTACGTCGACGGTAAGCCAGCTAGTCGCGCAGCCAGCATACGGTCGATCATCTTATTGATCGGCCTTAGTGCTATGTGGTGTGCGTACTTCGGTTGGATGTTAGGTCCTTATGCAAAGAGTATTGAACGTGCGTTTGGTGGCCCTCTACGTGTGCATACCGAACTGTAATCCTTTAACGACCTCTGAAATTATCTGTTCCTTATCATCGAGCGTGTGATATTTCCTTTCTATCACTAACCGAATGGAGTGTCGTTGTTAGGTCCGTTGACCGTTTCGTTTTCTCCATCATAAGCTGCTCATGCGATGTTTACACATAAATCAGGGGTTTTCTAGCGCCTTCTCCATACACTTATTATTTCCGTTTATGTATGTGAGCGTTCCATCGCAAAGTGCTCGCTATCCACAGTTTTGATCCAACCCCTAGCAGGCGAACGGAGCTTGTGGTGTTCGGGTGCTTCGTTGCGGGATTCTATCCGTCTTCCTTCCGTTTTTATTTTTATTTCCGCTTATTCCTATTGTTCCGTTGATCTGTGCTAGTATATGTCTCAATTCAATAGGTTTCGTCGAGGTAATTTTTTATATGTTTGTTGACTTTTATGTCTCTAATCTTGTCGCTCTGTTGCCAAATACAAGTACCTAGTGTGTTTCTTTTGCACTCTGCTTCAATTGAATTAATAATAATAATTGCTACACATGATACTTAGTTGTAACATTGAAATTGAGTCATCTGGAATGGCCAAAACAAATGAGATGGTCTCTCCATGTTTGTTATGCGCATGTGCGCAATTTTTATTTATTCAAAATTGTTTCATAGTATATAATTTATTTACACAAGTGTTTTACCTAGTGTGATTTAATATATAAACGTGAATTGCAGTGATAGATAGTTCTGTACCTTTGTGGTGTTCCCCGTACGGTATCGGGCTAAGTGTTCGCTTAACAGATTTCTTTCTCGGTCAGTTTTTTTTTCTAATCACAACTTCGTACCGTATATTTTTGTTTGTCGTGATCATGTTCGTTCGTGTCGTTGTGTTTCTCTTCGTGGGGTGTTATTCTGGCAATCTGTCGCCTCGATGGTCTTTACGTCTGTCGGCTGTGTTGGACAAGGAGAATGTGCAGGGCGTGATGGATGCAAATTTTCAGTCAAATAAGTTTAATCGCATGAGATGTGCATGTTCTCTGTCCGCGTATTGTACTTGTTTACAAGTGTCGTGATTGTGTTGTCCTAACAAAAAAACGTACCCACTTCGAAGGTCTCCTGAAATAAACTCAGGGTGGGTTTTTTCACGCATCGGAAAGTGGATGTAGGACGGTAGATCCGAGTTGTGGCATCGAGGCCAACAAACCAACGAGATTGCGTTCATACTTCACGAATGGTGGCGTCGCCCAATCCAAGCGATGGGATCGCAAAATATGGACGCACTGTCAGTACGCCTAGCTGGTTGGCTCGACGCTGCAGTTTGACATCAAGTCAGTTAAGTCATGGCCGCTCGACAGACGTCCTGCGCTGTTTATTTCGCAATGTTTTCTCGAAAACTCGACTCCTAGCGTGAGTGACAATCAAATCAAAAAGTAAATAATCAGTAAATCGACCATTCTTCTCTTTCAGCAGAGCACATTCAGAGTAAAACGGTTTTATTAAAATAATGCACGGCATTCCTTCACACAATGATATTCAATGCTTGAAAATGAAAGTGATAATCAACTTTCCGTTTTCGAAAAATGGCATGAAATTAACGCTGCAGGACTTCTCTCAACCGGATATTCTCTTGCTGCGAAGGAGCAGAAGTATTTTCTCGTCTGGACAAGCTTTTGGAAGAAGGAAAATAAGGAAGAGGGGAAAAAGAGGAGGAGGGGCAGGCCTCCTGGTTGGCAGATATTCTGAGACCGAAATGAACGGTTAGGACGTGGTCTACGCTAACTTAACACATATGATGCTCAAGGCCTATGTCGAGTCAACTAGCTAGGAACTAGTTTCGTGCGATGCCGGCACTCGAACTTCCTGAACTTCACTTTAGGTTGCCGGATGAGTCATTTGCATGAAACGCACGAGCATGAGACTTGACTTATTGAGCAGATATAGCACTTGTTGGGCCAACGTGATTAGGAAAGGATGCATGGCTATGTCTGCTCTGCAAGACTATTCCACACCCATACTGGTCATATACACTCGGCTAAGAGCGCATTCATTCTTCGCGATGGCGCGCGTCGACGCGCTGCGATGCATCACAATTCAGCAGCGCTCCAAGGCTATAGACACGAATACCGTCGGACGAGTGACGCAGACGCCTGTGTGTTTGGGAGAGTATTGGGGAAAAGGATGAGCTTCACAAGGATGTGTAAGGCTCTGTTTCCTGGCTCCGCTCCCTCTATTGCCCCCATCTGCTCTCATATACTAGCAGCCGTGCTGAGCGATTCAAGTCTGCGAGTGCGTTCGTGTTTACAAGATTAGAGCACTGTTGCAACTATACGCGTCGACGCGCGTTACAACGCGTCCTTGTGTCATCGCGAAGTCTGAACGCTACCTAAATGCTGCACTTTGTAGTAAGATTGTTATCTGATCAGGTGTGAGAATGTGTCGTACTTGTTACAATTATATTAATGCATTTTTCAGTGGAACCACCAGCGGACCTTGCATTGCAGAAGAAAGATCTCTGAAGGTTGAACTGATGCATGCACCCTCAAGATACTTGTCTGCATTGCGACACAATATCGCTCATTGATCTTTGTCAAAAATAAACAAAGGATATCATTCTCCCGACCAAATAATTCTCTATCTAGGGATGTTCAGAATTAGTTTGTATTGTTTGTACTATCATTAGGTGTCAGCCGTTTCCCAACTGTTTTACTAGGAACGTGTCGAAGCTTGACCAACGTCGTTCTCAATATCAACATCCATTTTGACGTCGACGCGTCATACTTGAACCCCCCCCCTCTTTTTAGGTTGCTCAAATGACTTTTTCATATATCTCCTAGAGATTATATCATTTTTATATTTTAATAGTTTGTGTTGAAAAAGTCATTATTGATCATCTTCGTTAGATGCTTTTTAAGAATCCCTTATTAAGTTCCTGATCATCTCAATCATCATTTTTTTCATTCATCTGGGATAGTTTCTTTCGTTTTGCTCAAAATGCGCTCATTGGTCAGTAGTCATTATAGTGATAGTACAGTGATTACACAGTTTGACCCGGAATGTCATTCGCCAAAAGAAATCTGGTCATGACCTGCGAAATATACGGTCTGTATTCGAGTTTTGCTATCAGTGATAGTTTGTTGTTATATAAAATTATCTGAAACAGGCTCCACTTTAATAAAAGAAAATACTATTCTGGGGACATAGCAGTAGCACATTCTGACTCCTTAGTTATTTGGAATTCCAGACAATACACAAAACAGTTTTGTGGAAGTTTCTGTTCATGCTTCTGTTGCAAAAGTACACCTGCTCTGACTTGTAGTGACGCGTTACATAAGCCGCGTCGACAGCTAGAGATAGGATGAGTTCACACTTTGCGTCAGCGTTTTGAGCTACTAGGAAAGTGTGGATATCGATCCAGCGTTCAAGCGTCCGTAAGCATTTTGAGCGCTGCTAACGGACTGGATCGATACCTATTCTTTCCTAGCCGCCCAGAACGGTGACGCAAATTATGAACGCACCTTTGCCAGCGTTCAAGGTTTGCGACCCGGGCTTCGCGATTAGCGGTGGAGCGCGATTGTTTGTTCCTGTACGTCACTCGGAAGGGGGTCCAATCAAGCTGAGAGCAATGCTTGAGTACCTTGTGGGAAACTTTCGCTAAGTGCGATCTCCCCACCCCTCCCCCTAATTTTCTCCTTCGGGATGAACCCTTTCACTGTCTAGCTACGCTCGCACTAATTTTTCACAAAATTAGAAAAGAGTGGGAGGGAAACATCCTGTCCAACTAGAAGTAGTAATTTTGCGGCCCTGCTAACTAACGACTACAGGGAGCGCACGAAATGAGAAAAATCAACAATCAGGAAAAAATTTCCCCATGGTAAAATACGATACCGGGGAACTACCCATGTTGTGACTTACACAGGGTATAGTGAGCTCCGGTTGGGAAAGACGAGCAGCTTTCGAGAGTAGACTGCGACTTTTGTACACCTGTTCCCTGCTCATGCTCAAAGCCTTCACCAGACACTACCTTGACTGGAGAGCGCAGACGGCACAATATGTGCGTGGTCTGCCCCACGTTCAGGCTATGCCAGCACTGTGAATGTTCGTTTGAATGCGAACGACAAAATGTATCCAAGTAGAAAGGACGAGTCAACTAACCAAAATAACAGTCTGTGAACGCTAGCGCAAGGCACATCTTTGGGGACTCCCCAACAGGGGAGTCGTATTTGGTCTGAGGAATAATTCTTTGATAGTTGATTTTTCTCGTTTCAGGGGCGTTGTGAAGGGGGGAGGGTCGTAATTGCTAGTTGTGAGGGTGGGTGGAGGAGGGGGTGTATTTGCCTTCTGATCTTCTGAGAGAGGTTGCTGATCTTAGTGATTTTTGCTGTTTCATGCGCACCATATACCATTTTCCGCCCTCGATAGCTCGATGAGGACAGAAGAGGTAGTCGTACCAACCCCACTGAAAAAGAGGGGAGGGGTCGTTCGCTGGAACAAAATCCCCAACTAATGATGTGCCCTGGGCTAGCGTTTAGTCGCAGAGCAATCCATACAGTTGACAGATGGCTTATCGGTAGGCAGCCTATTTAAAAGAGCTGTTCAAACATATTTCCACGTCTGATGAACTCTAGTAGAAGTTAATAGTACGAATTCGTGTGGTATGGAATCACGTGGACAGCTGGGCATATGGAACGCAGCTCGTGACAGCTGCTAGGTGAACAGAGGTAAGAGTATCGAGAGGAAATCAACCTTACAGAACGTTTTTTTGGCGGTAACTCGGCTATGAATAGGGGGGAGGCGCATTTTGCACTTTCGCTACTTCCCGTCGTCGTAGCGACCCATCTAGAGAGCCTTTTCGTGACTTGGTAGGTTTAACAAGTGGTGGCTCGACGAGCTTGCTCCAGCTTCGCAAAATTCACAGGTTTCACCAGATGGGCCTTGGAAACCGGAATTAGTGAAGAAGTGAGAGTGTAAAATGCCCCCCCCCCGCTGCTGAACTGCGTCCATTTTTGATACTCAGTGCCGAATGTCAAAGTGGTTCCCACCAAAAAAGATTCCCTTCGAAAGTATGAACAAAGCTCTATCCTTTTTTACAAGACTCGGTAAGCGTTGGAAAATGAGCAGAAATCTCGGGAAGTTGCGGAAAACAAAAATCGAAGAGAGATGATACTAGTGATAGAGATGCACCCCATATCCCCGAAACTTGGGGAAATTTGCAGCGGCGTGGCTGCGCACTCCACTTGGACATGGCGCAGGATGCCTTTTTCGCGAAGTATTTCCATTTGAAAAATTTGTCTCCCTATTTTGTGCAGAACACAAGTAAAAGTGTTCCAAAAAAATCTCACACAAGTGCAGCTACCGCCTTGTTCAAGTGAAGTGCGAGGCCACGCTCACTTCACTTCCAAGAATGAGGTGTACGTATTTTGGACTGAAATAATTTCTAGAAAGGAAAGTATGACAGCTGTGCCATTGAATTTGTGACAGAACTGACAGGACAGCCGAGGCTTCAGAGTCGCAATCAAGTTGGAAGCTACATGAGCGCTACTCGAACAACTTCTTGACTTACACAGTCTGAACACATTGTAACATCGACAGGAAGTAATCCGTGGGAACTCGCTCATTAGTTTTCAATGGCTGATTCAGCGCTGTGAGCTCGGTGGCGCTGGGATGGATCGATTAATCATCAGGGACGGGCGGAGTGACGGAGATATTCCCCTCATTGATTTTCAGGGGAATAAACCGCAAAAGTTTTCATCCACAGGTTTCGATCGCTCACCTTTGCAATGATGTGATGTTCTATGAAAAGATGGACCGAACTTAACAGGAGCAAAGCGGCTTAGGCGAAGCAAGCTTCATCCATCTCTAGAATCGGCAAAATTTGGTCATTAACACGTGTTCGAATCCCTTTCCTCTACCGGAAATTGCCTCCACCCCGAGAGCGATCAGCGCGGGTCAGAATCGCGCTTAGATAGTTTTCAGATCACCTTTACACACTCCTCGCGCGGCATAGAAATTAACTACTTTGAGCGTTGAGGGGGCAAGGGGGGCATATGCATCTGTTCGTTGTCCCCTGTCCCTCCCCTCTCCAAGGTTGATATTACGTTCATCCCTTGCGACTGGTCGCTCTAATCGGGTGATCACAGCTATCGGTTGGCGCTGATCAAAGCGACCAAACCGCGACGTTTAGGCGTTCACTGCTATCGCTCAACGAGCTCCCCCTTCCCTTCTTCCCATATCACGTTACCGCCAGGAAACGCTCAAGAAAGGTATTTTCCGCGGAGGGGGCACCACATGGCACGCTCTCCTCGCAGCTTTCAAAGAGAGAAAAGAGTCAACTGCCACAGCGCTGCTGCATTAAGCTGATTGAGTCCTATCACGTATTCTGCGCTTAATAGCCGGATTGCGATTAGGGCACATCGTTGTTGGGGAGTCCCCAAGAGGGGGGGGTCGTATTTGGGCTGAGAAAAATTATAATAAAAAATATTATAAAATATACAAAAATTATATACCCCCGCCTCCCACTCCCCCGCTCGACGGCTCGATTCGATGAGGAGGGACAAAGGGCTGGAGGGAGGGGGGTCGTACGGACTCGACTTAAATCCCCTCCAATGAAGTGCCCTGATTGCGGAGCCTCCTCGCGAGTAATACACTTTTTCTGTGCCACGCGCGATAAGGTTGAGGGTCTGGGTACGTTGTATGTTGGGCATCTTCAACTGTGGGTCGCTACTGTTTTGACGAGGAAGGTCGTTCAGGGCTGCCCCGCTTTTTCAGAAAAGTTTATGCATTTTGTAGGGCCTTGCACATGGATCACAAGAATGGGCTTCATTTTCGCTGAGCTGTTCCAGGAATGCCTAAAAAGAGGGGAAAGAAACCTGTGTGCTGTGAATCACTTGCAACTTTCGTCCGTTGCTGAATGGAGGTCTCTTTCAAAGGGAATATTGAAATTGAAGTGAATAATAGCTGCAAATGCGGTCTTACTTGAATCACGTGCTTGGAAGTGAACAGGGCACATCATTGGTTGGGGATTTTAGTCGACTCTATACGACCCCCCCCCCTTTTCTTGGGAGTTGGTACGACCCCCCAGCCCTCTGTCCTTCCTCATCGAATCGAGCCGTCGAGCGGGGGGGGGGGGAGTCAGCCGCCATTCCCATAAACGCCAAATATAAATACGACCTCCTCCTCCCTTGACAACGTCCATGAAGCGAGAAAAATCAACTATCAAAATAAATTTTTCTCCCCAACCCCCCCCTCCTGGCGACCAAATACGACCCCCCTATTGGGGATTCCCAAACAACGATGTGCCCTGGAAGTGAACGATTTCTGAGCACGGACTTCTGGGGTTGCATGAATGGTCGGTAATCAGATGGCCCAGTGGATAGCGTCGGGAATCCTTCCCCGGATGGGCACATTCCAAATGGTGATACCCTATGATCAGGTTATCAAATTATTTCAGGGTTCCTTATTATCCATATCCTTATTATGCTGTTCGAATTGTGTCAGTGCCGAAAACAGGAGTCAAAATCGTGATCAGGGTCATCGGTTACCCCTCTGGACAAACGCTCGGCCAAAAAAATTTTTTTTGACCTTTTTGGGTCGTTTGTAGGCTTATGCCCAAGAAAGTCTTTCGTGTAGTCAAACATTGCCTCATTATCCAGAGTCACCCATTTAGTAATAGACCATTAACAAAACCGAGGGGAAGGAAGGAAAGGTGAATATTCCTTCCGGTGCACTTTGAAAAAACTTGAAGAACATGAACTTGCAATCGAAAGTGTAGTTTCTCTTTTCTCCGTGGGGAAAAAGACATACTCGTTGACGCTTGGTGTCGAGAAAGGTCCAGGAATGGTTTTGAAGTAAGTGAAGTGAAGTTCTTCGGCTACCAAGGCTACTGCTAAGCGCTAAGGGACCTTGGCACGACCAATTTTGCGATGCGGCTCCGCCGGCCCACTACGTCATCATTTTTTACGAGGATGTGCGACTACGGTCACGACTGCCGGCCGACCACAATTCGAGATAAACAAAAAATTTTGTCTACTCAAAGTTCGTCTATAGCGGTAATCCGTGGTCCTGATTACGATTTTGACTCTTATTTTCGGCG
>MU913679.1:1767-20653 GCA_036418165.1 Cooperia oncophora | reverse complement strand
CACGTTAATACAATAAATTTCTGCTTTTTTTTAGGTTGGAATAGCTGTTCTCAATTTCTTCATGCGGCATATCACTTCAAAAGTGATCTCCATGATGACTTTGTATGCACTCAATATTGTGGTAAGAAACATGTTCTACTGTTTACCTCTAATTTATTTGTCATAGTAAACAAAATGGTCGGTGTTTTGTGAAATTATCTGCTTTCTTCGGAACGCGCCACTTATTCGACTTTCATTAAGATTTGAAGGGGTTCCCCTCCGCTGCTGGGTCTTGGGGTTGCAATGAGGGCAAAACCATTCAAATTTGGGAACCATTTATATTTTGACTGTTTTCTTCGGTACATTTGCTTTTTTCCTGGTGGCACCCTAGGACCTTTCGTCGAATAAACCACTTTAACGTGAGAAGACTGCGCTGACGTGTACAGCACCTATTCCATAAAGCTGTAATGCTGCCCTGAAGACGAAATGCGAAGCAAAAGTTTACTCTCGGTTGATCCCTACTAAGGAGGGCACTCATTCATTCGGAATGGATTGGTAATAAGAACGTCAGCTCTCAGAGACTATCATTAGTTCTTTATTCTTCGACCATCGTTTAGTTAGAAAACATCCCTCAAGTAGTTTTATGGAATCTAAAATACTGAATCTGCAGTGCACGAACGAACTTGTTCATCATCTTTCTCTTTGACGAGATTCCCCCTTCAAGGGGGAACCTGGAATTACACCAATTTCCCAGGGACATCCCTGCCGCATGTACATATGTCTAGGTCAGCCAAACCACCTACCATCTTTTGTTTAGCCTATAATTCACAGGGAGGTTATTGGCCGACTTGTTGATTGGCTGTTTTCCGTGGGAAAGACGCATTTAAAGCCTACAACGGGATTGAATGGAAGTCAAATACGTGACGCTTTCTGAGAACAGAGGTCAATCAGCGCTGTAAGCGGATTTTCCAATCTGGCACATTGATACTTTTGATTTTGCAGTGTCTCATCATCCTCCTTTGTGTGAACTACCGTATTACAAAAGCATTAGCCGGAACTGGTGCCACACTCTCAACACGATATCAAATCACAGAGAATATACGAACTATAAGGTTTGTGATCTCACTTCAGCAGTACTCAAAGGCTAGCGCTCCTCCATCCTTCGTCCTTGTACTCTTTGAGCCGGCATTCTTCTTCTTTTCCTTCATACAAAGTAGTTCGTGTTTTGAAAGGCGAGACCGTGTTGGTCATATGGGCCGGCTAAGCCTGTGATTGCCCCCGCCTCACTGGTGCGCTGAAATGCTAGCAGTGTGCTATGTAATGGGAAAATGGCGAAAAAACGATCAAAAACTTGGGGAAGAAAAGCCTTTTTTACCTGATGACTCAAAAAGCGATTCAGCACGAGTTTCGATAGGTGTCTTGCCACGTATCGCTACAGTAGAGTGCTGGGTGGCACTTACACATCCATGCAAGCACCGGCAGCCTCTCATATCAATCCCCTGTCTCTATTGCAGTCGCAAATCAGCGCATTCAGGCATAGCCATCGGTGGGCACTTGGTGGCGGGCGCGGTGGCGGTCGAGATTGTATATTGCAGGCTCAGGGCCTTTCAAGGGTACTTTTTCGGAAAAGGCGCTACGCAGCCTGCTCAGAGCGCGGAATTCCGTCCTGCCAAGTGTATTAGTTTTCTTGTCTTTGAAGATTTACGGCACATGCAATGCGTTTGAGGCACATCAAGCAGAATGCTGAAAAACTTTTGGCTAGGAGCCAGGTAATTCATCTCTCTGCCTACACTTTCAAGCCCGATCACCCTCATTTCAGCGTCTACTAGGAGGGGGGGGGGGACAAACTATTTGTGCTAGAAGCTATCAAGGAATCGTGCACTGGCTCCGGAATAAAGTTTCCACTGTAAGGGCTTTTTTTCTTTCCCACCAGTTTCATGTCACTGTGTCCCCGGGTTTTAGTTGTCTGCGCAGTGGAAACCATATCGGTTTTCCACGGTCGATCGGAAGGGTCCGTCCTCCCGCAATCGCTAGACAGTTACATTTTGAGAAAAGCTGGAAGATGGAAACTGGTAGGAAATGAAAGTGAACTGCAGTTTGTAGAAGGTTCAATGACCGAAGTGGGAATATAAGGAGATGCCATCATTCTAAACCTTCTCATGTAGTGGTGGGGGTAGTAACGTAGGGATAGTGAAAGCTTTGGTCAACCCAGAAACAGTAAAGAGACTTAGAATTATATTGGTGTAAAAATCGGAGAATCTTCAATAAATATAGAATTTTTCGTGCGATTATCCGTCGTCCAATGGCCATAAGTGAGATTGCCCATAGGCTATTCCCAGCGATGTGTACTCTAGCGACGGCAATGAGAATGTGCCACATTGGCGGCGTTGACTGTTCCTTTGATCAAGATTTCATGGAAGGTAGCCCCTCGAATTCAACTCCGTGGTAGACAATCAGGATACTACCTCGGGGTGGTGATCATCCCTTTCCAAAATGTTCCTTCTACCATTTCGTTTCCAATTCCTACTTTTTTTAATCGTTGGAGCTGCAGTAATAACATTAGTTAGCAACTACGTAGTTGCCAACTGAAGCTTTTTCAAGTGACTAAAGTTCAAAGTGCTTTCTTGTGCGAAAACACAAAGTGCAATATGGCTAGGAAGGGTCAGAATCATAAAGGTGGAGAATTCCTGTAAGAGTGAATTATTGGTACAATTTTTGAAAAAAGCTCCATTTTCTCCAGCGTTCATGTAAGAACGCTATTTTGCTATTTTTCATGCTTTATTAGTAGATGCCTCAGATGGCTTACATTAAGGCTTTGATTGGAAAAGTTCTACGAATTTCAAAAGTCTCGAATCTTGCTATACAGGTTTAACAAAGACACAACAAGACACTGCTGCATAAAGGCCCTATCGTCTACGACTTTTCATTTCCACAGTAATTCACTGAAATCGCTGTGATCAACGGGCGTTTTGCACTGCGAAAGTAGTAAAGATAGATATATGCAAAATGCAAGACTAGAAAATTGACAGCGCATACGTTATTTAGGCGGTGAGGGAAAGAAGGGGGGGGGCCGCGTTGAGTATAACAGCCTTCCGATCCTTCCCCTTACCTGGACACAGAGCTCCTAGAAAGATAATCTCGCAAAAAGGACAGCCTTTTTAAAGACTGAGCCGGAAATCGCCATACGTGTGTACTGCGGATCGAACGGCGAAAAGTGCTGTGTAACTCAATAAGGGAGAAAAGAGCAGACATCCAATCAGAACCGCTCTGAATAAGGCACCTATTGGCTCTAGGCATTGAGGAATGTGCGGCAAAGAGATACTGAGCCTGTAGAAGAGAAACAATTTATGGTGTGTTCAGACCCTACAGCTATGCAGTGGTGGTGGAATGATATGATAAGGATGGAGGTCACAAACAAGTAGACGTAGACCTTGAAGGCGTTGCCATAGCTTCTGAGTTCTCAAAATTTCAAGCGCAGTTTCGTTTGAAAGAAGAACATCCTGTGGTTGCGGACCCGTCACCTGGGTCAAGGAAGGGTTCTGCTCATCAGTTTATAGCACAAGCTGTCGGTAAACCCAGTCGCTGGCTAGGGACAAGAACGCAAAGGGTGCTGCCTATCTCCCTTCCCACCATCCCTTTCTCCTCAAACGTAAGTGGAGAGCTTCATGCTGAAAAAAAACTCATGCACTTTTACTTCTTTACAGAGTGCTTCTTCCTACGGTGCTCTGCGATGCGCTTGTGTCAGCAGTGGATGTATCTGGAGCGCTGTTCTTCGGTCTCGAACACGTGTTCCAAGTGTCAAGATGTACTGAAGATCACTATATTTCTGCATTTTATGGATTCACTTCGGTTGGTGCTTCACATTTTTTTTTGTTTCAGAAGGCCACTCGTAGACTCATGTTCCGTTACATTAGCACTTTCAAATCACGGCACATTACGCTGAAACTTCTTAAAAGCAAAGCCCTTGCTTGCAGTATGGGAGAAGTCAAGCCTAGAACAGTGCCCTTCTCACTGACACGCTCCTTTTCACTCTCCACAAAGCCTTGGTGACATTTTCACCGGATCTCGTGACGAAAGTTACTCATTGATAACGCTCACTCATCTATGTTTATGTTTATGTTTATTACGCTGCATAAGGCAAACGTGAGAGAACAACAAACAAAGAACATCAAGAAGAAAACTTTCTGGGAACAGACGACAACGATATATCAACTAGGAAAATACGCTCACTCAGTATATCAAGAAGATATCAAACTAATCAAAGTGAAATGATGCGACTCGAGCTGGCAACGATCCGAGACTATTCAACTATTGGTTAAGTTAGGAAATTCTGAAGTCAATCTCAAGCAACTAGGATGTTACGTGACTAAGTAGCCGTGCACAAAGTATTGGGAATGGCAAAATTCTTTGTGACCCTCTTATATGTGCCCGCCGCTCTGAAGGAGAAGCTAGGGTCTCTCACCCTGGTCCTTGGACAAGCTAAGAGTTTGCTTGCCCACCTCCGGTCCGTGTTTGCTGGATTTCAAACAACTGCTCCTCCACCACTTCTCTTCTGCCTGCATCTTCTAACAAGGGAATGGTTTGAACTTCCCATGGAACTTTGAATGGAGACCTAGGTACATCGATAGAGCCTCGAATGCTGATTACGAATATGCAGATTAAAAGTGCTACGGGGACCTCCCAGACGAGATCTGGGTGGTCAAAGTTTGAGTTCTGGCTCGTAAGCGCTGCTGATCGATGCCTCGGCAGTGCCACCGTGGTCTCGTGGTAATGGTCTCGCTTTTCAAAGTCAAACGCAATGCGGGTTGATCTCGTTGACTGCGAAAATTTTTGCTTTGCTCCGTATAGGAACTTCAACTCTAATGTTCGAAATTGTTCCGAATTTACGGCCCAGCAGGGCAAGTAGATCAAGCACATCTAGTATACGACGTACTCGATCTAGTATGTTGGTCATAACTGCCCTCTCTGAACAGGTTAGCCATCCGACAATTCAAAGTTTTAGCGAGAAATTCGTTCATGGGAGATTTCGACCCCCTGAACACGAATATCACATCCGTTCGACGAAAAACGCTCGTCTGGCCAAATTGCGATTCTGGGCAAAACTTTGAATTGTCGGATGGGTAATATGTTCAGAGAGGGGATATGACCAGGATTGCTAGATGAGTTTGCGTAATACTTGATGCACTTGATGCAACTTGGCGCCCTGCTGCCCGTAAATTCGGAAGAATTTCGAAAATTAGAGTTGAAGCTCTTATACGGAGCGAAGCAAAAATTTTCGCGCCAACCGGATGCAAACCCGCATGCGTTTGACTTGAAAGCGAGACCATTACCACGAGGCCACGGTGGCACTGCCGAGGCATCGATCAGCAGCGCTTACGAGCCAGAACTCAAACTTTGACCACCCAGATCTCGTCTGGGAGGTCCCCGTAGCACTTTTAATTGCATATTCGTAAACTCCATTCGAGAGCTCTATGCGATGTACCTAGGTCTCCATTCAATAGTTTCCAATGGAGTCAAACCATTCCTGTAAGGTATCATAACCAGAACTCATGGGCCACCCAGAACAGACCGACAGCTAAGATTAGTGTTTCAGCCACTGTTTCCAATCAAAAAAGCAAAAAATCAGTACTTGTATGGCTAGAACAGAGTTTATGTAATCCGAGTTCCTCGAGAGATTGACCGAACATTCGCATAGAACATTGTGAAAGTACTCACTCGAGTCCGGAGAGGAAACATCAGTTTCCCGGACCGGCCGTCGCGTCGCTTATCACATGCGTAGGTGAGTTTGAGGGCCCCCTGGCACCAAGGCACTACCCACCGGAGTGGAGCTAGATGCATCCGCTGGGGAGTGCCTCCGTTCCATGCGTTCCTTTCCTCCCTAGTGAGGGATTCCCTTAGGAAAGCTCGCTCGGGGAAATACCGGAGGCGGGGAGCTTCTCGCGGGGAACGATCATGACGTTGAAAATACTTTTGCTGCGTCGAGAGAGTATACTTGTTTTTCCCGTCATTGTCTAAGACCATCTTGCCTGTAATCGGGTTATATTCCACGCAAGAAATTTTGATTGGAAATCATTCAATACTCGTTCTTTTACATTCGTTGCAGGAGATTTAGGAATACCTATAACTATTGATCTCAATCTTCCAAACTCTTCATAGGATGCATTGGACTCAGAGCTAACAGTGTGACTTTTAACAGCGTGATTTGGAGAAGAACCGTTTATGATTATCAACATGAGAGGGCACATGCGCTGAATCTGGCTAGCTCCTATCACGGAAGAGCCTCAATCTCCAACTTGAGGTTACTATTTTCAGACCGGAGAGCCGTTATCTCAGCCATCATAGCCATCAATACTTTCTTGACTGGGTCGGAAACACGCCTAGATTTAGATAGATCTGCTATCGTTGACTGGAGATCCACCCAGCTGGAGGAGTCACATCATTTAGTTATTGACGTCCATGCGAGAATAGAGTGGCAGTTAATACGGAGAGAGATCATTTATGCAAACAAAAAGTATAAGGATTAATGGAGGTGGAGCATATGTTGTAAATTATTGCCCCCAACTATGCGTTGATAGGTAATAGACGAGGATAGATATGTCCGTACAACAAATCGTAAGTGACCAATGCGATGAAAAAAATTGATAGAATTGATTGACGGCGGCCTCACAGCGGCAAAACTCCGAGAACAATAAAGTGAGACAAGACAGAATACCTGGGTAAGTGGCAAGTTTCTACTGAGATAATGCTCAGTTCAACCTAAGCGACGCCGTTGAATTAGTGGAATAAATGTAATCCTTCGAAATCAAGCCTCCAGTAGGAATATGATAATGTAGACCAGAGCGATAACAAACGCCGCCGCACGGCACCGAGACACCAAAGAATATAAAGTTGACAAGGAATAATCCCTATTCCATAAGTCAACCAGTAGCGAATGAGACTTACTACATATAGCGTCTCCTTACACGTATCGATACGCGGAAACGCAGTAGCACGGTGACCCCACCCTTTATAGCTCGCACAATACAGAATGAACGACAGGAGGTCATTGGAAATTGACGGCCGCTCGTCTCGGCTGTTCATAGGATGATTTCTGACAGAAATCCAAAACGCCTCTAATGCCTTCCTAGCCGCAATCTCCGTCTCCCGCGCCAATATTGTGCACTTTATCGCAAAGTTGTCGCCGTTATGCACCAGCTTTATGCTTCCCAAGCGCTGTTGTAAGAATACCGCGCCTCATGCTGGCTAGGTGTTCTTTGATACGTTTAGCCAGCGGTCTTCCTGTCTCTCGACATAAATGCATTCACATGTCCGGCATTCAATCTGGTAGATCACGCCCGCTTGTGCGCAATCTCCGATTTTTCCGTACGGACAAATGACACACTCTTCCACTATACACTGCTTGTCGTAGAGCGTTTCGAACTAGCTGCCGCTTGATGTTGTTGTTAGGAATGTTCACTAACTGAACGGCATCTTGCAGCTGCGCTCTAGAAATGCTCCGTTGTATTGCAGCAGTGACCTTATCAGAGATGAAAGGAAGACATAGTGGCAACTTGCTTTGGCGCGGACTTTCTCGCGTGTTCATGCGCTGCTTCCATGACCCTGTGGTACTATAACATTTCTAACGACAACATCAAGCAGCAGCTAGTTCGAAACGCTCTACGACAAGCAGTGTATAGTGGAAGAGTGTGTCATTTGTCCGTACGGAAAAATCGGTGATTGCGCACAAACGGGCGTGATCTACCAGATTGAATGTCGGACATGTGAATGCACCTATATCGGAGAAACAGGAAGACCGCTCGCTAAACGTATCAAAGAACACCTAGCCAGCATGAGGCGCGGTAATCTTACGACAGCGCTTGGGAAGCATAAAGCGGAGGTGCATAACGGCGACAACTTTGCGATAAAGTGCACAATATTGGCGCAGGAGACGGAGATTGCGGCTAGGAAGGCATTAGAGGCGTTTTGGATTTCTGTCAGAAATCCTCGTATGAACAACCGAGACGAGCGTCCGTCAATTTCCAATGACCTCCTGTCGTTCATTCCGTATTGCGAGCTATAAAGTCACCAGTGCTACGTGCGTTTCCGCGTTATCGATACGTATAAGGAGACGCTATATGTAGTAAGTCTCATTCGCTACTGGTTGACTTATGGAATAGCGGATTATTCCGCGTCTACGGTGGAACAAAGGTGAGCGCCTTCGTGTTGTGTTGCGTGAGATTCTCGGTTGAGTTTCACTATGTCATCGGAAATGCTGGGGTGGATTGGGCGCTTGCGCGAGAACATACTGACGGAGCTTTGCTCGTTCAATCCATTGAAAGTCGCATATGTTTCTCAATTATCCCACCGAACATTTGTGGAAAGTTCACTTCATTTTCAAAACATATCTGATGCGTCAAAAGAAGATTTCCTATTCCCCAAGTCCATCACTTTTGAAAAACCTGCGGTCTCCAGGTGAGGAAAGCCAAAAAAATATGAGCTTATCAAGAAAATAATCTGTTTTACCTCGGGGCGCTCCAGGCGCGAAATTCGAATTTAGTTGTAATGGAAGAGGGTCGTATAGGTACGTTGCTTGGATTGAGCTGGTTTTACTGACATTTCGTTTCCGTTGATGTACCATGGGCGAAATATTGCGCAATCTCACAACACTCTTCGTTGGAATGCTGTCATGTAGGAGCAAAATCTTCAGCACACTTGAAACTGCATGGACGGCTTATACATGCCCCTGGAAGCAGGGTCAAGCGGACGTCGCGGAATCCGCACGAGGGGATCGTATTCGACCTCCCCCCTCAGAAAGGTGGGGTCGCATTTGCAGAGATCAGTACTGAACACGGCATCGACATAGCTTGCAGGATGCATGACGCGTTCACAAAGGAAGTGTCGAATACATATTCCCTGTAGAAGTTGACCAGCTCTCTGTGCATCAGATTTTCATTGAAAATAAATGAGGAGTTGTACGGAAAGCCTACCGAGCTTTCTTCATGGAAATGTGGGCTTTGTAGGGGGGGGGAGGGTGGAGGAGGGGGATTTCCTCATGCTGCCTGAAGCTGACTTTCAAATGGAAATCCGAAACGGGCCTACTCTTGCTATAATTGAGCTATAGCAAAGATGTTGTGGTCCTTCAAAAGAAAGAACTTTCTGCTTGGCTGTTGTAGAACTCCGTTCCACGCTTTATCTTAACAAGGCTAGGCCTTTGTTGTAAAAACTTGCGTTCGGCAGAAAATTCTCCGCGTTATTTTTTCGCAATTTCCCGCGACGGGCGAATTTCACTGTAGCAGCAAAGCAGTTATGCTCATTCAAGAGAGAAACCTTCTAGTTCCCACTGCCGTGTAGAACTCTGCTCTACATTATGCCAGAACGAAACTGTTCTTATTGAGAGATGAAGGAAATCCTAGTCGCACGGAATTGTCCGATATTTTTATTTTTTTATTTTCTGGCCAGAAGCCGTTATACAAGCTTGGTAAAACCTGTACCAATTTCGTATAGAGCCTTGCCATACAACTTGAATCGTCCTTACAGCTCTGCGAAAGATGGTTTTCGAATGAAGCTATAACCTTAAAATACTATGCAATGCACCTATAGCTCCAATCGTGTTGTTTCGTCTTTAGGGCAACATTCTAGGGTTCATTCGGAGTTCCATTACTGCATTACACTACTTCTTTAGAAACAAATCTCAAATTTCAGTACTTTTGTTCGGTTGATCGGTATTCGCGTAACACACAACATATATAGCGACATTCTGAAGAACACTGGACATACTTCTACACATTCCGCCGTCATGGGGGGGGTGGAGAAAGTAGTAGCCGTACGTAGTACGTGAGAGAGAAAGCAGAGTAACTTTTGAAATAGTTCTTCTGCGCTTTGCCTTCCGTCAGAGAAATTCCTTGAACTCATAAAGTTTTTTTCTCGGAAAGGTACCCTAATGTTATAACCCACAACCCAGATGAGGTGAGGCAAGGTTCACGATAACGTACATTGCTTGCTCTTTGTCGCATGCTATCACGTAGGAAAAAGAATATTCGGACACTCGGAGATCGCTCGTCTTCCTCAGCAAATAGATCGCTCGTCTTCCTGCACAAATACTTTTATATGCCTTTTTTGAAACTCTAGGGAAAAAGCATACGAAGTAATGGGTAACGTGGGAGTTTCCGTGGGAGTAATGGGTAACGTGAATTTTTTTTGATGGGTGTTGTAGGAGTGCATTTTTTCAGTGTAATGTTTTAAATTTTAAGTGGCAGTTTTTCATTTTTCATGAGAAGTATTTTCAGCTATCCGCAGTATTCGAATTCCTCGTGCCCCTTTCGTTATTACTCTCTCATCCAGCATATCGACGGCATTCTCTTCTGCTTTATGAACGACAGCAACCAATGCGGATACAACATACAATCGTCAAGGATAAAACCTTACCAAAGGTGGGTATCATGGCCAATGATATCATCCACCGGGCCTTGAAAAAAAACGGAAAAGACCTAAAAAGAGCCTTCCATTTCTCCTTTGCGCAGATTACGAAAACCGTTTGTTCCGAGCACATTAGCGCTAAAAATTGAAGAGGGTTTCCGTCACCGTGCTCATACTTCCTCTATTTTCAAACGCGTTCCACAAACAATGAATTTTTGCTACGCTCCTTGCGCAAAGAGCAGCGTGTAGCAGAACTGCATTGCTATAAGCTCGGATTTCCGTCCACGCGCTGTCACATTTCCTGCTTGTTCAAACTTGTCCCAAAAATAAGGGAAATTCTGATTGATTACGTGAATAAATACCGTAATGGATCATACCTATTTTCAGGTTATCAACGTCCTCGGCATTGAAATTGCAAATGCTGGCGAACAAGCGTATTTTGAGAATCTCTCGCGGGTTTGGAATCTTCGGCTGTAGATTCTAGTAACTGGAAATATTGTTGAGTTTAGATGAAATAAATTCTATGTGATAAATTGCATACTTTGTTATCTTTGAGACTTACCTCTTGCTGTTGAACTGTAAAAACAAAAACCAAAAGAAGGGTGCAAGGGATGTGCAACACATTTAATTGCAACTCCGCATCATCTGGGAATGAGATTGAATTCCAAAATAACAACGGCTTGAAGGAAGAACCACGCTCAAGTAACTCGTGGTCGTCATTCCTTGTGCATGTAGGTCCAGCCCCTCAGCTAGGAGAATGTCCCACTTTCGCGACTTCACAGTGAGCGAGGAGGGTGCTACAGCAGTTCTAGTTCTAACACCCGCTCAGTTGTACGGCCCACTTGCTAGATGTCCTCTCAACATCTGACGCAGAGCCGCTCAGTTGTTCTTTGTTGGGGCGGCGGGCATTGATCGGAATTGCATGTCCATTTTTGTTGACTGTGCTCGTGCCCATGAGTAATTCTGCTCTCCCTCATTACATTTTATTCATTAGGAACACCTACATTCAACTGCAACGCATCTTGGATGGTAAAACGCGCTAAAATCACCAGTGATGCAATTTTTGGTACAAAGCTCGACTGCACTAAAAGCTGCACGCTACCGTTTTCTCTTAGCTTCGAGTTTTTCGTTGATGGTTTTGTTGTTTTTCGTAGTATTATGGTTACACTGGATGATATTTACAGTCCTCATCATTGCGGACCGGTGGGGCGTGTCAGCCAGTATGAGTGTGCACACTGTTGAAGCCGTTCTCAGCCTTTTTGTTGAAACGCGTATGCGACAAAAAGTGGTAGAAAACGAGTAATACGAAGGATATAATACAGTAATGTCACTTGCCCGCTTCAACAACTGGTGCAGAACGACTTTGGCACCGCGCCAAACGCAGCCGCACTGACACGCCCCACCGGTCCGCAATGATGAGGACTGTAAGCACTATTGCGAGATGCGAAAAAGCGGTTTATGAGGCAGGGGTTGCCCAGACATCACAGGGCGTGTGACTGTCAGGCTGCGTTTATACTTTGCGGCAGCGTAGCGTAGCTTCCAGCGTACCAGCGGCAGTGTCGGGGAAATGATAGATATCGATCTAGCGTTCCCAGCGTCACCAGCGTACGCTAGCGCACGCTGCGTAGCTAGAGAGTATTGAAGGGAGGAGAGTATTTTGTACTCTCCTACTTTCAATACTCTCTAGCCCCGCTAGCGCTTGCAGCGACGGGGCTAGAGAGGGGCTAGAGAGTATTGAATGTAGGAGAGTACAAAATACTCTCCTCCCTTCAATACTCTCTAGCCCCTCTCTAGCCCCGTCGCTGCAAGCGCTGGGAAAACGCTGGAGAAACGCTGGTGAAGCTAGATCGATAGCTATGCTTCCCGTGCCCTCGCTACGCCAGCGTGCATATGAATACATCATACATACCAATCGGGAAATAAAACGCTGGTGCCGCTTTTTAAACGCTGGAGAAACGCTGGTGAAGCTAGATCGATAGCTATGCTTCCCGTGCCCTCGCTACGCCAGCGTGCATATGAATACATCATACATACCAATCGAAGCGTCTCCTGGCACGGTGCAAGTGGAAACTAATCCAAAATCCCCTTTCAGTGCCGTGCAGAACGAATGTTTTCACAGGTCTTCGGCCGTATAACATCGCGCTTTCATCACTTTCCGACTATATAGCCTCCACTACTATTTTTGAGCAAGTAGCGAATTATCGTGGCTTATGCCTTAAAGTCTTGATTAGACGCTCGGAGAGTGAACTTGCTCAGGAAAAGCGCTACGCGCTAGGACCTTCTTAGATAGCACGTTCTTTCTACCAGGTGCTGAGCGTTATTTCCTTCCATGATTTGAGTGGTTCCATGAGAGCAGTATTATTAACATCCCATGCTATCCCACAGCTCCTTTTCCGGTGGATCAGTAGGTTAGCGACAACCTTCCTACGGCGGTAGCCCATGATCAGTTGCCCCGAGAACTGCTTTTGTTGGAAATATCATTTTGAATGCTCTACCGTTTGATAACCGTTACCTGACATTAGTGACGTATCCGACGGTAAACTCTTACTATTAGGAACCTTGGCGCACTCTTGGATAACGAGGAGTCAATTCACTAAAGCGTAACCTATTAGTCGCTCCTACATGTGGCACATTCAATCAAGTTCACTGACAACAAGTTCTTTTCTTGTGGAACAATTCACTGAAGAGACAGCTACGTGACACGTGTGTAAGCGCATTGAGATACCCATCGATTTAGTGATTAATTTTCCAGTACATGTGAGCATAGGCCCCCACAAATCCTATCGCAGCAACGTGGCAGGAGGTGAACGGTTTTGGACTTTCCAAACCGTACCAATGCTGATACCGGTACCACGTCAGAGCCTGAGCTACGCGTGGTCAAATTTCTTCCCGCCGAACGCAACAATAATTACTCCCGGATTTGAGATGAGATGCTGTACTTCAAACGTAGCGGACGCTTAGCAACGAAGTCACATCGGAGGATCTGATGTTGCACCAGGAAGATCAAGTACGACGCCATCGACTGACCGAGACGAGGAGGCATCGCCCGCTACACGCCGTATACGAGACTGGAGAAGAACTGTTCCTCGGAACATGCGACAGCAGAGGCGTTGGCGGTGTGGGCGTCTCGTCCCAGTTCGCCCGCACTTGGAAATAAACATCGATCCGTACGGAAAATCTGACAAGCGAATCGAACGATTTGCCGATTGAGAAGATGTGGTTCAACTCCAGCTTTGACAATCTTCGTCGCCTACGCACCAACATCAAGCTACGACGAGGATGAGCTCGAAGCGTTCTATATGGAATTGGAGAAGTTCTACAAGGAAGATCATACCTTCTTCAAGGTCATCGTCGGTGATTTCAATGCTAGGTTCGGACCATGAAGAACGGCTAAAGAACTTCACATCGGAACTCACGGAACGGAGTGGAATGAGCAGGGATGAAAGGCTGTCTGAGTTTATCATGTCGACCCATACCATCCATGGTAACTCGCAGTTCCAGAAGCCCTACTCTCTACGCTGGACATGGGAGGTTCCTGGTGGACATTGCGATAATGAGAGACCACATCAATCTTCAATCGAGAGGTATTTGCTGACCGACGCGCTGTTCTGCCTAATCTTTGTTCTACAGATCCGATAACATCTCTTCGCCTGCAGGATTCCGCTCATTCCGATGTGAGGAGAGAGAACTGGCAAAGTTCAAGGAGAAGCCCCAAGATGTCATCATTGGGAATTTCACTTCTCTCTGGGCTCTGGGAGGATTCTGTCATTGACAACATCGACGAGGAATACGAAAGGCTTGTTGCACATCTTCACGACTGCGCCAAGAAGTCAGAGGGTTCCAAGATTCACCAAGAAGCGTCTATCTCTGGAAACTCTCGAGCTGATTCGCCAACGTGGAGCCGCACGAGCCGCAGGCAATTACCAGCTGACGTCTGAGCTTGCGAAGCTATGCAGAGAAGCGATAAAGGAAGACCTCAAGGAGAGAAGAGCAGCAGTACTGGTGGAAGCCGCTCAACGCAACGACCATTTTTGAGTGCTCTAGCTATGTGTACCGGGGTCGTGAAATTAATATGATGACTGAATTAGCACCAGAGCTGAGCAGGGGGAAGCAAGTGGCTTGGGAGCTTTCAGGGACATCGAGGAAAGCGAAGAAGGAAGAACACCAAAGCTGCCGGCGCCGCAGCCTGCTTCGATTGCGCGGTCCTTCCTGCTTGACGTACGCCTCAGAGACTTGGACTCTACGAAAGCAGGATGAGCATGCGGTCGGCGTTATTCAACGCGCCATCGAAAGGGCGATGCTCGGAGTTTCCCGCTACACGCAAGTGAGAGAGGGAATCCGGAGCTCCGCACTCCGCCAACGATCGAAGATCAGAGACGAACCGCCGCATTTGCCAAGGCTTCGAAGATAGGTGGCCGGACAGGTCAATGCGTTTTCCGGAGAGACGGCTGGACGGGCAGAGGCAGATCACCGACTGATTTCCACGGGATGTCAAACTAGCCCTGGACGACTGGCATGCGATTGGTCAGATGCGATGGTCAGACTTCTTCGTGAAAGCTCTGAACGAATGGTTTGAAGTTCATCGTGTCCCTCAATCAGAGAAAGTCCATTGGGCAACTCTTGCACGTTTGCGGACGAATGGAGGCGTTACTGGGTGCGCGGCTCAGAGAACATCGATGAATCAACGGATCACAGGTGATACAGGTGATGTGAGTATAATAGCAGGAGATGGGTAGTAACAAGTGGCGCGCTCACCATTCGCGCGGTCCTGGGTTCAAATCCCAGGTCGACTTCCGCGCTGGGGCGAACCAAGTATCCTTACCCCTCCGGCACAGTAAATTTGGTGACAGATTGGTCCGAGAGGATAATAACACTGAGTTGTATATCGGCTGGCCCCCGCAAGTCATTGTAGGCCACATCGCATTCAATAAGCCACTACGATTCTGATGGAAGTAGAATGCGTGCCGCATCCCACAAAGGGATTGATCAACGGCGAAAGCTTTACCCTTCATCCTTCATTTCAGTATAAGGCACAAGCTCTCGATGGTGATGGTGCTTGACTTTAGTGAAGTAGAAGAATCGACTGAAGCTTGGTTATATATTATACGTAGCATTGTTCTATCTATATGTTGGCGATGTCAGGGCAGGGCACGTTTGGGGATTTTGGTTGAATCCGAACTTAACCTGCCCTACCCGAGCCTATCTACCACTTTCTTGGATCTTCCCAATTCCACCTTTTCTTTCCAGTTTTTGCGGGATTTCCCGAAAATTTCCCTGCTTCTTCCCCAAGATTTGCTGTCAAAATGGCGCAGATTTTTTTTCATTGCCGGCAATTTCTCTCAAAACAAATAGACTACCACCCTGTATGCGTCTGGACGAAACATGAAAAACTATTTACCGAAAAACACACTCTGTGACCAAATACGCCCCCCCCCCCACTTTCATGTTGGGGAGTCTCCAACGATGGTATGCTCTGCTATGTGAGTAACGCCAGAGGTGGTTCATGCACATGCAAACCACCAACCACAATATTCTCATTAAATGAACCTTGGTATTCCGCTTCTTTTTCTTCTTCACTTCTTGCCCGTAGGGAGGTCTGCTCTTCTGATTAGGATAGGCGCCTACTAACTGTCAGATCTGCATGCATGTGTAAAAAACAGCAGGGCGTGGTTTGAGTTGTCGTTCAGACTATTTTGAGACCAGGCGGAGGACTGGCTTAAATGACTGATGAACTCAAGCGCTACTGCCGCTTGTCTTTTCAAGGCCCACTTGATCAACGATTAGCTCAGAAGCCGGTAGACAGTAATGTATTACTCGTTTGCGTGCTCTCTCGCGACTCCAGTCTGACCTCTTGCCCGAAGACCACATCGTTGTCTCTCGCTCGGGGCAGAAAAAAACCTAATTTAGAGCTTATTCAATTGTCACCTTTGCTCTCTTTATTCATGAGCGTATCAGTTGGCACTCGTTTATTTCCAAACCCGCTACCAACAAATTTCTCTTTCATCACGAATTCTACCTTCAAGCGCCGGAACCAGATGTCATATCAGTAGCAAGGACAGTCGATAATCGTGAAAATTAGTGAAAAAAAGTTCTGAAAAGTGTTCTAAAGATTCTAGAGTTGCGTACTAATTGTTGAACAGTCCATAAGGAAAGACCAGGTAAACTAGAGAGGGTCTAGCTATTCCCTTCGGTGCAGCATTCTTACAAACTGTCAAAATAACTGGTGACGAAATCTTATCGGAATCACTACGATTAAAAACGAAATTCCTGCATTCGATTGCCAAATCATGCTTGCGTATTTGGCACCTCTTGTCACGCGCCATCATCGGCAGTCGAGCAATGGGAAGCATACGTCATGTTCGAGTGGTTTCAGTTTTTTTCGAAAAGTACGCATCACGTTTCATCCATATGTGCACGACAAAGCAAGCGGTGTCACGTTTGTCCCCCAATAAATGCGCTCCGCAAGTGTTGTACCGAAATTGGTCAAATGAAAACATGAAGTGCAAGTTCATAAAAATAGCAAGGATAGTAAAATGGTAAGGGCTGACCTCAAGGTCACAGCAAAGGGAAACCTCCCGCTCAACACACAGCACTGCTTATAGGTTATACGTATCTGGAGTGCCATGGCATCCATTTCGCGGAATAGGAATCACATAGATGTTATGTTAAAGACATATCAAGTCAAGAATTGGGAGTCCTCCTTTGCTCGAGTAGTCTGGTTTCCTGTCTCTGAAACTGTCCTACTTTTGCGGCTCCATAGCGCGTAACAAAGCATACAAAGGCGCTGCGGCCCCTTTCGAGTGGCAAGTTCTGACGCCCTTCTGGACAGCCCTTTGAGTTTTGGGTGGGCCGCCCACAAAATCAAGGGCTATTCTGTCACGAACTCGGTTTGAAACGCACGTGTTTCTTCGTTTTCTTTTGCGGCTGTTTGATGTATTAGCATTGGAAGTACGCGGAGAAAACGATTAGTGAGGCCAGGGGAGGCAGATGATGCTTTTTCATGGCTTTAATGCAAACCTGGGAACTGTCGGAGTGGGAGGTTCAGTTCTTGGCTCAGAGGTGTTTCGCCATGAATTATCTTCCTTTTCCTCTCCTGTAGAGTCATTTAGCGCCCATAGGGTTACAATTAGGCGCCAATATCCACAATATATTGTCGCGGGATTTGTCTACGATGTAAACCTCTCTCGAGCCATGCCACAGTTGTGAATTTACAAAACAAGGCAGAAATTTGAAGCAGGGGTGAGATGTGAAAGCGTGATTGTGAGTTCTTAAAAGTTCTAGTCCAGCAACAAAGAAGCAGAACCATCAGCTGTCCACATTTCTTTATCATTTTTATACCGCGTTATATTCATTTACTAAATTTTCCCATTCGTCGGTCCAAAGACAGGTTACATTGACAGTATTGTTTTTGACCATACTGCTTTCTTTCTATTCCGTTGCGCTGATATTCTATATGATCATGAGAACTCGATCAGGTACACAGTGCAGTGGGGAAATGGAAGAACCAATCAAAGAACTGAATTGATCACCTGATGAAGTTCTGAATGATAAAGTCATTTATCACCATGTAGATAAATATCGTGCGGTCAAAAATCCAAAACACCAACACAGAACACAAAAATCACTTCCATTAATCACTTCCGTCCTGTACACCTCCAACTTTGGAAAGCATCCAACATATGTAAATTTCTGGAGAAGAAACTATAGGAGAAATGTTTCGACTCCACAGCCGAGGTAACTATGTATTATTCACAAAATGACCACTTCTTAGCACGGCAGTGGTCTGGCGGCTCTTTAAGTTCGTTTGTTGAAGGTACATAGGTACTCTCTCAAAGTAGTAGATGGGGCCCTTGGTTAGAAATACACAAAAAAGTGAAGGTAAAGGCGAAAACTTCAGAAAGGAACTTTGTTCTGCACGACATTAGAAGAGCAATTCCGGAGGAGGCTGCATTGCACGTCTGGGTAGGCATACTGCACATTGATTAGGTGCCACAAGGCAGCGTTCAGACTTCGCGACGGTGGCGCTTCCGATCGCCGAAGCGTGCGACTGCGTCGATCGCTCGAGCATACGGTTGTAGCGGGACTGATTGGATCGAAAATCAACTGGACGGATGCTAATTCACAGTCGTATTCGCATACTTTTCCTTCTTTCTCCTCTCGTTAGCTTCTAGCTGTTTTTTCATCTTCCTGTGTGTTTTCTCAATTCGTTCCTAATGTTTGTCGGTTATTATCCTTTTCTTACCTTACACATTGAAATTTTTGAGATACATTAAAATTTTTCGGATAGACGGCCGTGTTGAGTGCGCGCACTTTCCATATTTCTGAGGTGGGTTTTCCAGGTTTATTGTAGTTTTGGTTATTTTTTTCTGAACTGCTGAACTGCCGGCCATGCTAAATATATACAATACCAGCTTGGCTGACGCGCACTACTGCGCGCATGGTTGAATCTATGGTAATGGTACTAATCGCTGACAGGATTCCTGTGCTGACCCCGAACACTGGGCCCGAGCGC
>MU913678.1:5069-28262 GCA_036418165.1 Cooperia oncophora | reverse complement strand
CCGTGAAATCTTCTCTGTCCGATCAATCCGATCATCTTTACCCACCAAAAAATTTTGTGAAAACTTGTCTAAAGAGAGGAAAAAATGTCAAAAAAAAGCGAAACATGGGGAGGTTTTGCCGAAATCGACCACGGGAGATTTCGGCATTTGTTACCCGCTGCGAACGCGCTGCTCGACATGGGAGTTTTTGGAACTATGTCGCCGCGAACGTGTTAATTTTGGTCGGGCTATACTCGTTCCAAACTTACAGGTGTCGAGAATACATAAAGGAACGCGCTCAATCGTGCGACAATAGCTCGAGTCGCGAGGAATGAACACGGCGCGCAGCAGTAGAGGTACTGCATCAGGCTTCCATTTTTGGGACACGCCCTGAGACCAGGCCTTTCATCCCTCAGGTCTGTAAATGAACTTGGGCCATGCTCTTACAACAACAAAAATCAGAGTTGAACAAATGCGAACTCCTTAACTCCCTCTCCGAACAGAAATCCAATAATTGTAGAAATAGACCAGCACTGATCATTTTCTCCACAAGCTGCCAAGAAACAAGGTAACGTTGTTGACACAGAAATTCGAGATGACTAGTTAGAATCATTGATTTGCAGGAACTTCTCTAGATTTTGATTATCGCGGTATGGATTCATCTCTACCGTACTTCGTGCCTCAGTTGCAGTAATAGGTGAGGACAGGTAACACCTACCTCATAGTGTTCGAGGCGAAAAATCGCTGCTTGAAGCATTTCTGGCGATTTTTCTCGAGTCGAACTCTCTTTTCGATCACATTCGGATGGTCTCTAGTCTTGGACTCTTTAGCGATTGTTATGTCACGATCGCTTTTCTGCAAATCAAAAACTTATTTGGGATAAAAAAATATCTAAAAATGTCTCTCACAATGTCTTTTTGAAGGAAATAGGCTCGTGGTTCAGGTGAATGGTCGTCTAAGTTGTAGCGAAGCACGAATTCCAGGTTATTTGGTGTGTCTCCCTTGCCTTCATATCGCAGACAAGTGTTGATGTTACGACTGAAAGAGAATGGTAGTCATTGTTGATTTCGGGGAGCGGGAACACTTGAAGAAGCTCTCCTCACCATGCCTGCTTGCCGATCTTGGCATCAACGTCACAGTTCTTATCCTCGATGTTGATCGTCACGCTGTCAGCGTCTGTTTGACCAGTAACCGTAACCACCGGCTTTGTGGTCAGTACAGCTGCTATGCCACTTTTCCATGCACCAACCGCCACATCTGAAGAAAACTACGCTTCGAGAACGCAATACAATCTTCCACTGAAAATTCGGGAGCAAAAGTGATTGGAAAAGGATTTCCACGTAACATTGCAATTGATATTTGAGACCTCCTGTAACCTGAACCATGATCTCTCTCTCTACGTTTAGTGTTTTTTTTTGTTCCAACTAAGTGAGAGGCGGAGTTCAAACTGCGAAGCTGGTCTATGGAGAGAATAGAGAGCTTCGTGCTAGTGCCAGTGTTTAAGAGGGCAGTTGGCAACGATGGTTTGCTACTTGGCCTAAATGCTAGTGCGCGCGCTGTATAAGGAGAATGGCGAAGAACGGAGTAAACGGTCAAATCCTGGGCAAGAAAAGAGCACGCTACCGTTCTGCAGTGAATTGTAAATCGATTTCGGACGAGTTTTCCTCGTAACGGCATCTGCCAATCACCGTACCCGAATATACGAGCCTATAGTGTGTGCCCTTATATGCATGCCAGCATGCACGGCCGCTTCATACCAATCCCTTCGCTTCATAATTTGCTTAGCAAATGAATGAATACGAGCGTCAGGAACGGTCGTCCATTTGTGGGCGGGCGGGCGTGGCGGGCGTTTGGGACGTAAAGTTGTGGCTTGATAGGGCCCTTATAAGGGCACCTTCCGGGAAACCGCTATGCAGCGCCTGCCCAGGGTCGCGGAATTCTATCCTGCCAGGAGTATTGATCCTAGTCGTCTTGGGGGATTTATCGTGCCAACTGCCTTTAAAGGAGCTTGGCGCGATAGTTCTCTAGGACGCTTAGGCCTAATACGCCTATCAGGAGTGGCAGTCGGCGCACCTTGAGAAAATCCATCCCAGAGATGACTTCCGGCGGTCAAGAAGGTTTGGGGCGTTGCAGGGATATGTAAGAGCTCAACGACTTCGCTGTTTATCGTCCCCTTTGTGGGATGCTCACGCATTCGATAAATTCCGCTCAGGAAACGTAGTAAACTCCTGAATAAGCTATGTATTGGTCAGTATTCTTATTCTCGACCAGACGATATCGGTACATTTTTATGGGTCTAAGAATAAAGGATAAAGTCTTCGCCGTTAAAATTATCATCATATCATAGCTTCCATTACAGACAATCGTAGTGGCTTATTGAATGCGAATGTGCCTATACAATTGACTTGCAGGGCACGATTGTACATAAGTCAGTGTTTGTATTCTCCAAGTCGAATTTGTACAATCGACGGTCCCGGAGCTAGAGTTGGTATAGGCCTGCTGGGCGGGTGTCGACCGCTGGATTTCGAACCAGGACCGCGTGCGAGTGTAAGCGCGCCAACTTGTCACTAAACCACTCCGCCTCATGGGTCTGATAGGGGTGGAAAATCTTGGCTAGCCGTCCGGCGTGACGCTCATTTGACGATTGTAAAGCCACATCGGTGGACGCAGTGGGCGTGGCTGCGTACTTCATTTGAACATGGCGTGGATACTCGGTTAATCTGTGGGATATTGTCATTTTAGAGAACAAACTGTTATCTCGCCCTTAGATTGGGCAATGGCATGATTTCAAGCAGCGGCCACGCCTACCGCATCTTATGGATTTGCAGTATACATGATCGTCACCCTTTCTATGATCATCTATTTCCATGTTCCGTTTCAAAGTGTTGGAGTTTTCGTCTCGTCGCTTCTTTTTGTATTCACAAATTAATGAAACACGAATGACCCCGGAATCGCCAAGCAAACGTTAAATGAAAACTCATAGGACGTCAGACAGGGTCAAAATAGGATAAAGTAAAAGATGCTGGTGAGTTGCAATGAAACGCTGACCACCCAGTTCTCTGCAACAACAGAATACGTCAAATGTTATGATCGCCCTTCGTCACAATCAATCATTTTTGAGGTGGTTGATGGGAAAAACTAGAGGTCAACCCATTTCTTTTCATAGAAAAAACGCAGGGGCATACTTTGCAAAGCTGTTAATGAGCTACTACATCAAGGGCCTACAGAAGAAGTGGAGTTTCAAGTCTGAATTCACCTGGCATTCCATTCCCGTCAATGTCGACACCGCCAGCGACAGCAAATCCGAATGACTTCATGCGTGGCCCGAATGCGCCACCTTCGATCTGAATCAACGGCACTTTTGACAAAAGTGAGCTACTACTTTTGAGAAACTTTTCTTGAAGTCTTCACCTTCTGCGTGTACTTCTGACGAACGCCATCTTTCGTACCGTGCATTAATGTAGACAGCTCCGGCTTGATTCTTTCCAGCGTAAGGCGCTCCAACAACGAAATCTGAACAAATTTTTTTTCAGAACCAGTTCAGTTCAACCACATTTTCGCAAGCTGTACCGTTATAACCGTCTTGGTTGAGATCGCCAGCTGCTGCCAAAGAGAATCCAAATCGGCCCCATTGGTCTTCTCCCAAAATCACTGACGTGCGATCAAACTTCCCCTGAAAGTGTTTCGTGTTGCATCTCAGTCATATCAAGTTGAGATCCCATTCGATTGTAATGGAACATATGGGATATTTTTACTGCATATGTGTAAACACAGCAGTGTAACATGAGAAAATGTAAAATATATGATATAGGAGAAGTGGGAGAAGAGGAATATGTATTTCCCTGCGTCCATTCAGTTAAAATAGAACCATACGACCCACTAAACTTGACGCCGTTTGAAGCAGTGATTGCTCATACCCTTAACTGACTGCGACCCATCTAATGAAAAAAAGCATGCGCTAATGATGTTGGCGGTGGGTGGTGGGTGCACACGTCGCGCCTCTGTTTTTTCCCCTCACCTAAGACTTACACATAGAGCGCAGACGACGAGAGTCACTGAGGTTCTGTACAAAACCTGCACAGAAGATACAATCTCCAAAAAGTTCAACTCCTGGTTGGGAGAGGAGCAGAAAAGCGCTGCCGAGTGGTCTCTCCTCTTAGTAGAATGGTGCTAAAACCAGCCGGCAAACGTGACGCACATGTGGTTTTGGTGAACATCTACAGTCTTGTTCGCTGCGGATCTGGGGCATGTCAGGATAGCTGATGGCGACTCGTTTCCCACCATCTGTTACTGCTTGCCCGCTTCAATCATTGGTGGAGAACGTGCTGGTGCCGCGCCAAAGCCGCCCTCTCCTGAAATGCCCCTGCGCTCGAAGCGAGCAATGCTGTAGTTCGTTCAGGAAATGCTATGTCTGCTCTGTTAGACAGGGCCCACTCTACTTGTCCGTTCTGTTAAAGAAGAGAGCGTATAGATCAGCGAGGGCATGCGGCGCAAGTTTGGTAAGTATTTCTTAGCTTCTCACTCGGAAAACCCTGCCGCGCTGAACCACCTGTGCCGTGGTGCGAATGTCGCGCATGTAGCGTCAGGCAAGCCTTCTCCATAGTCTGGATCTGTAGACTGAAGTAGATTCGGGAAGACAGTATCATTGTCTAGGTGGTAAGGGCGCTGACAGGCTTAGGCGCGTCGCCGCAATTGCCCCCATAACTGAACTATTTCTCAGGCTTATCTTTAATGCAGAAAATGGTTGGAATTAGCGCTGGATTCTGTCACACATGCTGTCATTAGGGTGCCACGAGTCGAGAGTAGGGAAAATACGGCTTTAGTGGTCGACTGCGCTGTTCCTTCAGCATGGGTAGTGGTCTTTTTTTTACCCAAGGCATAGGCAGCAGGCGGCAGCGTTCAGACTTCGCGACCGCAGCTCTTCGGTCGCGCGTTCGACGCGATCGATGCGCATGCTTTCTACGGCATCGATTGCGCCGAACGCGCGACCGAAGCGCTGTCGCGAAGTCTGAACACTGCCTAAGAAGAGCAAGGGCGATTAGCGTAACATAGGGTCGCCGAGTGGCCGTCACAAACTATTGGTACTGATAGATATTTAATACAAAAATGTTTCGTTCCTTCTGCAATGAGGATAAATGAAGTAGCACGACCCAGACGGTAGAGGAGCCCCACAAATGGCCTCGCTTTTAGGTTCTTTTTTGCCTCTTATCTTCCTAGGTTTGTTAAGAACTTACCGGAGCAGTTTGGAAGAATATCACGACCTTGCCGACGTCGTACTGTGGCTTTCGCTCTTGCGTTTTAGCATCTTTTACGGTGACGTAATCAGTGTAGAAAGGACATCCCATGATGATGTCGTCACGCCTGAGATTTCACAGCGCTTTAGTGGTTTTCACAGCGTGAGTGAATGGCTTGGAAAGGTATGACCCTTCGGAATGACTTACCCATCCTTGTTCAGGTCGGTTACGGCTAGACTACTGCCACAGTACTGCCCTTGTTGTGAAGAAGACGGGTCGGTCAGATTCACCAGCATCTTCAGCTTCGAGGTATACAGCACCAACTAGAATTGAACAGCATACGATCTAGCAAATATTCAGGCTTTGAAAAAATTATGTTGCGGCAAAAAGGGGCGTGGTTATCTGGGGGCGGGGCGTGTAATGAAGCCTACTTGTACAACACGTATACGTGCGGTGGGCGCTTCGCTCAGGATTGCAAAAAAACCGCTCCGCGGAAGAACGCTAAAAAAGGTCAAATGCATGTTAAAGTTACAATTTTACAATTTACAATTACATGTCTCGCCCCAGATAGCCGCTCCCCTTTACTGCAATATGTACATTACATCGATATTACACACATTATACGCAATATAGTGCAGTTGTACTAGTTTTTTCCACTTTCCATTTATTATACATGTACATCCTCGAATGCACTTTTATTAGGCAGCACAGATGACTCTGCCCCCGACGACTCCGCCCACTTTAATGGATTTATTAATGAACTTACTTTGCCTGCCAGTTCGTTGCCACGGGGCACACCGGCCACAATGTCGTCAACTCCGTCGCCGTCCAGATCTCCGCTAGCAGTTGCATAGCCTTAAAAAACTCCCTGTAACCGTAGAGCTACCCAGAGAAGGTCCTTAATCACTCACCCATCATGTCATGATCGTACTCCTTCCCACCGTACTCGGTGTTCGGCCGATCTGTGAGGTTTTTGATGTTCTGACTGAATATTGCTCCTTGCCAGTACCACACTCCGGGAGCTCCGATGAATGCCTGTAAGAAACCGGAACGTGCTGAAGTCTAAAAAGAATTTCGAAAAATCTGAACAACTCACTCGCTCGTCCGATTTCGTGTACCTATCTGGGAGAGCTGCCGAGAAACCACACTGACCGTACCCGAATCGATGACGACCATGGCGAGCGGCTAAAAAGTTTTCATTACTCGGCTGATGTGGTGTGGTATAATCTTCAGGACTCACGTTCTTGTCGGCATGGAGAAAACTCTTGAGCGTCAGCAAAACCATTCTCGGCAAAGAAACACGAGCCAACAGGTTCGATCACTTCGAATTTCGAGAAAAAGTACTTGTACTTGGGAGCGCACATCTGGAATGGTTGGGCCATAGGAGGAGTAAATGATATCAATAGTAAAGGCTATAGTGCAGCAGGACAAAAATTACGGTGGGTCTGAGGTAACCGCACTCACCAAGAGTTTATCGTGCTTATTGTTTGACTTGACGGTAGCACCAAAGAACTGGTAGGCCTTGTCCTCGATCGGAGCGAGTGTTGAGCCATTCAAGCGATGCTCGTTACCTCCTAAACAAAGTAAAACTTTTCTATGATACAAGAAGGATATGGCGTATGGTTCCCTAGGTGCTGAGTTTCCAGCTGCCCCGCCTACCTCCAAAGGCAGTTGGCACGATAAATCTTCAAGAAGTGCAGGACAAGACGCCTAGCAGGGCAGAATTCGGCGCCCGTGAGCAGGCGCTGCGTGACGTCCTCTCCTACGTAGCTACCTTTATAGCACCCTATCAACCCGCAACATACCGACCTAGAGGCCCACCGCGTCCGCCCGCCCACAAATGTCCGACGGTTCTGGCACTAGTATCACTTCATTTGCGAAGTGTAATATGGGGCGAAGGGACTGATATTAAGCGGCTGCGATTTACACGGATTTGTGTGGACATACATGCAGCCGTATCGTCGCAGCAATTATTGGCACGATGCCAATGAGAAACTCGTCCAAAACTACCTCTGTAAATAAGGTTTTTTTTCGAGTTTTTTTACCGTTTCACTTTGTTTTCTCGTCCCCATATAGCACCCCTGATACCATTTTAGACCGAGTACCAAAATGCCTTATGCCTTTAACTGGGTAAGGTTAGCGACACGTGGTGTCAACCACTCACTCGACACTAGTCACTGCATCATGGGAAAACTGCTGTATAGTAACTCTACCAGTTGACAATTGCGGCTTTGTTACCAAAAAGCGCTCTCAAGTAAAGGAGGTGCAGGATTGGCAGCCACAATTGGTATGGCTATGTCATTCCATTCGAGAATGACTGTTGAGTCAGGGCTATCGCCGATCCGATGGTCAGACCTGGTCACGTTTCCCTGAACAATGGCACGCATTTCCTCGTGCTCCCGAGCACAGATAGCCCATCTGGGCAACTCTAGACAGTTTCGGGAAAGACGGTGACTTTATGTGCCCTTGTAGGAGATCCTCGATTGCCAGAGGAGCACAGGTGGTACAAGCAGCCTGTGCCAGGACGAGTTCTTGAATCTTCTAGCTGGGGACTGCTTGAATGTCCATGAAGTCAGAACGTCGTGTATAGAGGAACCTTTTGGTTTTCTACGTATTTTGACCACATCCTTGGTTTTTGTTACAAAAAAAAATTGAAGAAAGGAGTGAAGTCGCTGTTTTGAAGGGTTCCATTGCTTCATTCACATTCACAACTGCTTGAATTACCTCGGCTAGTTTATTCTCTCTCATCCAAAGCTTTACGCTGTACAGTTGTGAAAAACGCTGAAACATCCCTCACGCCTCTTTCACGAAAACAACAGATTACTTGGAAATGAAGAAATGAGCACAACATTGCTTCCCTAGGGTTTCGAAGAGTGTAGAACATAGATTACCCGGTAAATGAGTGGGAGGACAAGGAACGGAAGAAAAAAAAACGAAACGAAAGTTTAGGACTGAGCAGTAGTGGCCACAAAGGTTGCTTTCCCTGTGATGAACCTCCTCCCTCTTCTCAGTCCTTCGGCATCAAGCAAATCCCTTATAGGTACTGAACGAGGTCTGCTAGGGCCCCTTCAAAGGCACTCTTGAAAAGCACACAACAATGGAGATGCTTGGAGTCCAATAGAGTGTCTGTGAGCGCAAGGGGGAAGCAAATTGCAGGAAGGGCGCACTCATAGTGGACCTGACTCTACAAAGAGGTTTCCGCTCATTAAGCAACCATTTGGCTCCGTCTGAGATGAAGGACAAAGAGCTAAATATTGCAGGGAACGGAAGTCTAAGATATTATGCAGTGCCTTGATAAACAGGGCCACGTCGTACTTTTAGGATCTCAAGCGAAAGGAGTCCTGCACGAGGGGTGTTCCATGTGTTCTCGGAATAGGTATGATAGAGAAAGTTTTGACTAAAATTTATTTTTCAGTGTAGTCCCCAATAAGCTCAATACTTTTATTTGCTCGGGAAATTAACATTTCACCCCCCCCCCTTCCGAAAATATTTTGGGTCGTTGTCACCGAAAAGTGCGTTGACTGCCGCCGTCAACTCTTCATCGTTCATAAGTCGCATCAGTTATTCTGGTTTTCTTTCACCAAGGATAACTAGAATACCATGGATGATATCTATTAGGTCATCCCATTCAAAAGTGCCGAAGATCTTATTCATATAAAACGAAGAGAAAAACAGATAGAAAAGTAATATTTTGGCTTTGAGTTAAGTAGATCCCTCCTTCACCAATGACCCGCTCCCAGTGCCCCGAAAGCCTTTGGACCTCTGGTACCTTCGATTTTTCAACAAGTGCGAGTAAATTGCTGTTGATGCCAATTTCGGCGAATGACAAAACATTGTAGCGTTTGCCGTCGGAGAGTACCCTCGACTGACCAGAACAGTTGGAAATCGAACGGCTTTATGTTGGGAGCGAATGGGGCAATTGAACCCAGGTCTCAGTATTGTTTGTGTCCCAGCACTGCCCTACAATACAGTTACTCGGGGTCTGGCACTATGGCGAGCAACGGTGGCCTTCTTGTAGTTGTGTGGTAGCCGTCGCTTTGTCGATACTGAATTGTCGAAGGTTCAGGCCAATATACACCGACAGCGACGATTCGTTCTCATATAAGAAAAGCTGCTTGAAGCCAACAGTGTGGGAAATCTTCGGCTATGATGATCACCGCACGTAAACTTCCTTTCCACTGGTAGAACTCGGCGGCTCCTGCATCGCATTCATACAAAATTGAGCAGTTATGAGTTTGGCTAAGAGTCCAAGACCAGCCATATTTCATCTAGAGCCGGGGTGCGTTTTCAAAGTCGCGAATGACATCTCATGCTGAGAACATTACTGCTAGAGGCATAGAATCGGTACTGCGTTCGTGCTTCTACAAGAAAATTAGGTACCCATGCGCACACCCTCTTGACCATCCTCAGTTTATCGGACATAACTCGGGCAGCAGTTGCAGCTGGGATGTCAGACTCGCGGGGAAGCTCGACAAAGGTCCAGGCTCTGTGATCAGATATTCAGTGCCTTGACTTCATCTACCCTTTTTTCTTGTGCAGGATAAACATTATGGGACCATCCACGACAACAAATTTTTTTCCTTTCTTCCTTCTTCGAGCTCTGAACCAAATCTTCCACCGTGTGTTTCGAGAACACCCTTACACACAACTATGGTCCGGCGCAGGTCAAATTTGAGCAGCGCACTTTCCTCTTATGACGTCTGATTTGAAAATCGGGCGCCTGATTTTCACCACTCGGGCTTCTTTTCAATTTCTCGAGAACTTCTTCTGTGGGTAGGTTCCACAGATTACATAAGCTAACAGTGCTAGCCTCCAAATGGTACAGTACCGCTGCTCTATCCCCTCTGCTTTTCTGCCATTTCTCTGTATGTCTCAGCACTTTTGAATGGGATGACCTAGCAAATGAAATCTCGTATTTATACCCTTAGGTGGTGTCGTTATCTACTAAAATGATTCAAATTCCTTCACTGCTAAATTACTCCGATGCAAAAAATACTTTGCCCGGCCCTCGTATTTGGTCGCTGGAGGCTGCTAGTGGGGTAGTAATAATGCTTTCCGCGAAAGACGTGCAGAAGGTTGTTGACTTCCCTCGGCTTTTCCCGTTGCGGGTTTTCCTATGCTACGCTTATATGCCCCCCTTCTGCTCGACGGCAGCTCTCTGGTGAAAAAGTGGAGTTTGAAAAATTTTGAAAAAAAAGATTTCCGCCGATAAGGGTGGCAGCGTTTTTATTCCGGAACTGAACACTTTAGGTGGATAAGTGGGGAAGGGCAAGTTGAGCAGTCGTACAGCAATGAAGAATAATTCCAAAAGGGGGTTGTGTTTTGCAAAAATTGTCTGCAACTGCAGGACCAGCTGTTTGATAAATCACCTTTAGCGACAGGGCCTTTAAGCAGCTAGCATTATTAGAGAGGGGGGGGTTGTGGGGGGGGGAGGTGCCTGAAAAGGTGTCTTTCTGGGCTATTGTGTCGGTCATTCAAAGTCATGCATGCCCTTGGGGTACTTATGAGGTTTCGGGAGTCATTTCTTTGTCGGGTGATATCGCATTCGATTCTGTGGACACCCCGGCATAATGCGGCCGGCATAATGACGATTTTACAAGGGGCCACAATCGGGAGCGATAAATGTCGTTGATGGTGGCCATCGAGCACTCTAACTTCGAATCCGCTCCCGTTCCGTAATATTCGGATTTTGAAGCTCATCCGACGAATAATGGACCGTCAATAAGGGAAAGAGTGGTGTGGAAAAATTTTCTAAATTCGACACCACCTTCTGCTATTTACAATACGACCCCCAACTTCTGTCAACGACCACCGAAGTGTAGAGAAACACCTCATGAACTACCAGAAAAAATATAAATTGCCGCGCGATCTACTGGCGGTGGGAGGGCGGTGAAGAATACTTTTATTTACTTTACAGTTTCCTTTAAGAAGTTTGCCCAAAACAACATCCGAGAAGAACCTTCCTGGCAGCATAAATGAGCGCAGTTCGTGCGACGGGGGGGGGCAGTTTATACATTCATTGCTTCAGTAGTTCAGGTTTACCAGTTTCACGGTGATGAAACTTGTGAACTCTCGTGAAGCTGGAGCATGGTGGTCAAGCCATCATGGTAAAACTTGTGAACTCGATACCAAAAGAGGCTGGCTAGATGGGTCGACAACGTCGATGGGAAGTAGGCAAAAGTGCGAACGTTCCCCCCCTCCCCCCCGCCAGGTCGCGCGAACTGCGCCGCAATGAAATGTATTGAAAGATGTAGAAGTTTAGAAAGACTTCCGTGCTCTGAGGACACTTCTTTACATTATCTCAGAGACAGTCAGGGGAGCTTGAGATGTTAAAAATCTCATTTCGGCGAGCGCGTAGGTAGGCGCACTAAGCCCACCCAAGCCTAATACCGATAAGAATCTTGGTGCAATAATTCTTCTGTTCATCATAATCCCAGTTCCGCACAAGGAAGAATGTTGCAGCTGCTGGGGATTTTGCTTGTGTCCGTACGACCCTCCCCTCCCCCTCCCTAAAAGGTGGCTTGGGACGACCTTACCATACCTTTTTTTGAAAGGTTTCGCTTTGATGTTTTCTAGGCATGTCAAGAGGCTGAAGTTTTCCGGGAAACATGAACCCTCCCCCTTTTCCATCCTACCTACCACTCTCCTAGATTTTCCTAACTTCCTACTACTTTTTCCGGAAAGGTTTCCAACGTTTCAAATTTACACCGCGGATTTCTCGTGAAGGACAAATATGACCCCCTCAACGAGCAACACGATCACTGTCCTGGGAATTTCAAAGAGGACGGAGTGCCCTGTGAACAGCCGTGTCCTCCGTTTTCCACGGTGCTTCACTTCGCGGATATGTTTCTGCAGGGCCACGTTCAAGCTGTGTGAGTCATTTGACTCACTAGAGCTTTCTTTCTCCTCTAGGCTTGCGCAGAATCGTTTCCTGACCGATCACAAGAAAAAGGAAAAACGTTTGTGGTGGGTTCAAAAGCCTTGGGTGCTTTGTACCGAAATGCACGCCTATGCTGGACTGGAGCCAAAATTTGTTTCAGTGTTTGCAAAATGTAATTATAGGTTAAAGTAAGAGGGTAGTCAAGGATTGGTACACTTCTCGGCAGCACCTGAATGTTAAACATTCTGAAAATCCACAAATTCTCATCAGCCTTTATGAACAAACACACTAGGAACGACCCTGCGAGGGAGGTGAAGCCCTGATTAAGACGTCTCGCGCCCTTTACTGACCATATGGTCGCATTTCGAGCCATAACAAATGAGTTTCGCAACCCATGGGCTTCCGGCTTCATTGATCAGTGAACCCCGCTCGCAACTACTCGGAAATGCCCCCCGCGCCATACTATGGGATGATGCGGGAGACCCTCGAAAGTGCTCATCAAAAAGTCATGGAAAGTCGGCTGTCGCGGGTAGTGCTGGATAAGAATGGAGAAAAACGTACTTTTCTTATCAACGTGCACCTCCCGGCAAGTGGCCTTGTTCACGGAGCAGACGTAAACGGCTCCCGGTCTCCGAATCCCTCGTAGATTGGGATTCGTCGTCTCGGATTCAGGAGCACCGACCACCAACCTGAAAAGAATAAATTTCTGCGAAAAGATCTTATTGAGTTATTGATCCGTTTGTGCTGTTCAGATCGATATAAGAAGTGGGGAGTTTTCCTATAGCGAGCGGCCGACGCGAAAGAGGCTGTGTAATCTCTGGGTGGCTTTTTGTAATGCTCTCGTCTCTTTCAGAGTCTGTGTTTTATAAAAGAAGCATTGCAAAATGTAGGGCAGCGCTTAAGTGCACATTAAGAGACACGTGACGTTTTGGACTAGAAATTGTGGGGAAAATGGAACAGGACTGTCTCCCGGGCGCAGTTCGGCGACGGGGGCATTTTGCACTTTCATTGCTCCACTAGTTCCGGTTTGCATACTTTACCTGATGAAACCTGTGAACTCCTGTGAAGCTGGAGCAAGCTCATCGAGCCACAATGGTGAAACCTGTCAACTCACGAAAAGGCTCTCTAGATGGGTCGACACGTCGATGGGAAGTAGCAAAAGTGCAAAATGCCCACCCCCCGTCGCCGAACTGGGCCGTCTCTGCGCTTCGAACTGCACTTACACTGGCATTCCTTTCTCTTCGTTGTAGAAATCGAGTGAGTAACCGAAATAGCCGGCGGTTGATGTGTGGACGACGGCATTCTTTGTGTCGATGTTGAAGGTCGTGACAACGACCAGTAGGCTGGACAACACCAGCCAAGCCGTCATTACCTGTCACATAAAAAATCAAATAAGCAAAAAGCAAAAAAAAACAAATATAAACGCAGCGAAGCGACACGAAAGTGAAACGCTATAGAAATCAGAGCACGTCCTAATGCTGAAGGAAATTTTCGGAAAATACGACCCCCCCCCAATTCCCTTCCCTGATACGATTTGTATAGCGCGGTGGCCAGGAGTTTCTGTCAGAAATAGATCTATTACGCACGTCAAGAGCGTCACCTCCAGAGTGGAAATTTTGACCGAATTTAGCGCCACAGTAAAAAATTGCGGTCAAAATCAGGCCTAGGTTTCGAGCAGTAGGACAGTGAAGGGTAGGAAGTGCCTTTGTGGCCAAGACTTTCGCAAGCTCTCGTCGACAACTCGGTTCTGGGTGCGCTGCGGAGAGCAGCTGAAGAAACTCTTGGGAAAATACGACCCCCCCCCCTAATTCTCTCCTCTGATACAACACCTCTTCCCCATCGTAGCTACCACAGTCCTAGATTTTCCCAACTTCCTAACCCTTTTACCAGTTTTTCTGGAATTTCCCGGGAATCCTAATTCTTCCCCGGAATTTCGGTGTCGAGCGGGGTGGGAGAGGTCGTGAGTACAACTACTAGTTTCAATTATAAGAAATAGTGGTTTCGAAGAACATGGGCGGCGCGTCGCTAACTAGGGAGGTAGGGGGAGGGGGAGGGGGAATTTTCTCAGACCAAATGTGATCCCTCCTCCCTCAGCGACCAAATACGACTCCCTGCTTAGGATTCCCCAACATACGACGTAGTCTGATAGAAAACTTCTTTTTCGTAAAAAGACTCCTTTGGGAGGAGACTTGCTTATCCTTCAATTCCAGAGTCTCCTTTTTACCTTTTGTCACTTTTCTCTGATCGCGAGCGCGTTTTTTTCTGATCCGATCGCTGCACTGTACTAGGTCGGGAAAATGTTCTGCAACACTTGGGAGGCAACTTTGAATTGGATATTCCTTTAACGACCGAGAAGTGCAATCAACGAGTTGCCGTAGGTTTCTGGGACAAGTGTCTATCTGCAGGGCAGCTTCTCGTTTCTGACCTCCCAGATCGGCTTACTACGATGAAAAGAAGACCTCGTCTCATTCTCGAGTTCAGGTCAATTATCAGTTTTCTTTTTCCTAAGTGATGCATTAGGTCCCTAACAGGAGGTAGCCAGAAACTACCAGGGCTAGTGAGCAAGCTGAATATGGGTAGGTAAATCCCCAACCGAGATCCGAATTCTGTTAGATCCATATTCTGCCACATGTAGGGCGCTGCCTGGCAGAGGATTAATCGGCCTTTTTAGGGTGAAGTTCACATGTGACGTCAGCCATCTTTTGGAGTCAATTAGAGTAGACTTTCAACCAACAGTGCAACTTTCCAGCCCTATCAGCAACGCATTGAGCCCTCTTTTTCATTGTGAACTTATCATTTGCCAGCTTTTTCTCCTGAGAGAATCAATGCGAGCTTTATGCATGGGTTTAATAAACTGGATAGCTAGCGTTAGCTACCTAATAACGAAGGGCTTTTAGCTGTGCCCCGGTGAGAAAAATCTGAACCAGCTATCACTAGGAGTTGGAGGCTTACTGCGGGATCCTTCCATTCGAGTATCTTTCGCTACCACCAACTGCGGTATCGCGTGGCGTGAACAGAATGCAACCTGAACAATGGGTTTATACCTCATCTGGACGTATGCCTCCGGGGGGGGGGGGCTAAGGAAATCCTTCGAAGTGCTGTAGAAGTTTGCTTACCCACCTAACCATTGAAGGCTACGGCTATCGCACTTTTTAGCTCGAACCGCGGGTCAAACTGATGATTCATCCTCTGGTGGCACTAGTCTGTACCATATGACTTGCCTTGGGAATCTGAATGATTGACACATATAACACTTTGGTTCCTCTGGTTCCCGCTAGTGCATCAGGCAAATTATGCAGCACACTTATCGTCAACATTCGAATCGAATTCGGGTGTACGCGCGGCATCCAGGAATTCACCGACTGCGGACAACAAATTCCTCTGAGCTTGCAGTTATTCCTAGCATCTGTTCCACATATCCACCTCCACACGCTTCTACAGTTGGGGACAGGGCGCATCACCGCTTGTTCGTGTTCGCCAACCGGAAGGAGGGGAGATCGTATTCAGCGGGAAACATTTTTATTGGGATTTTTAGCCGTTTCGAGGCAACGTCCCTGTATAAGCGCCGCTAAATAGGTGAAGTCGCGTTGCCAGTTTACTCGCGTTTACATAACACGTCAAAACCCCGCGGATGCGCGTGGGCATGACCTGAACACTTCAAGTAAATGTGGCCGGCTACTTTTCGTGAGGATCTTTGATTTTGGGACACGCTGTAATAATCTGTGTGGGTGTCCCAGCCAGAACAAGATGACAGCTGTCCGAATTGAAATACCCCCCACGAGCGAACTAATCCTATGCCATTTACGAGAATGTCACTGCCCATTTCTTCTAATGGATAAAGAGTGGTCATACTCATCTGTAGAATCCGATCAGGGGTCGTACTCTGGGTCGATAAAACATTTGAAGAGTACTGATTTTTCTCCCCTCTCGCGCAAGATGTGCCCCTCTCCTAGTCGACACTGCAGTAAGAGTAGCATTTTGCGAATCGTTGGTAGGAGTGTCTCTCCTCCCTTCTTTGAGAATTTGCTGAGGTTGTGGGGAGAAGATCGTGCTATGACTCTCTTTTGGGGGTCCTCGTTCTGACACTACTATTACACTGATCCTGATAATGCCCCTGGTTTTTGGATTAGCCGAATGGAAGAACCAATATGATGCAATCTTCTCTCGTCGTCCGAGGGAAATAAGGTGAAAAGAGGGTCGCAGGCTTCGTATAAAATTCCTCCGCGACCCGACTAGTACGCGAAGAGGCTGCGCCAAAACTGGTCTTTTCGAACTTATCCATTTCCCCGGCCTGATTATGCCCTACTCTACTAACAGATAGCAGGTCGACATACTCAACTTTTCTATGGTTCGTGAAGTGGGGGAGGAAGATAGGGTTCAGAGAGGTTCCGAAAAAATTCCCGCCGATCGATTATACGCCACCCTCAATTCTCGGGTCTCGAGGTGTTAATGGTACTGTAAAGAAGTACTGAGGTAAGTAAGGCCCCCAAAGGAGCTGTCTCAGAATAAGGGATCTTGAGAAGTACTATTTTTCTTCATGGGAGACCTTTGACCGTAGAGCGTTCAAGGGCAATCGCAAGACAGAAAAAGTTGGCAGATCCCGACCGACTGATTGGCGAGAGATAAAATGCCGAAAGAATGAAAAAAGCACAAAGTTGTGATAAACTCAGAGGTATGTTGACACTGTCTCAATGTAAAGAATGAAAAGCAAATATTTAAGAGAGCTGTCGGAGGATGAGGACACCCTCCCTCAGTCAACGAGGCGTGGGAGCAGATCGCCAGTGGTGGCGCAGTTCGGCGACGGGGGGGGGGCATTTTGCACTTTCACTGCTTCACTACTTCCGGTTTACAAGTCTCACTCTGGTGAAACTTGTGAACTCTTGTGAAGCTGGAGCAAGCTCGTCTAGCCACCATGGTAAAACGTGTAAACTCAGGAAAAGGATATCTGGATGGCCTTTCCTTGAGTTGACACGTTTTCCACAGATGGGTCGACACATCGATGAGAAGCAAAATGCACCCCCATGGCCGACTGCCTCGCTAATGGCAATTGTCCGCTAGCCAGAAAACCGATGCATGTGTTCATAATGCATGGATTAGACGAGTAATTAACCATGCAAATGTTGATGAATCGGTCAAAATGAGCGCACGCCTATGCGCGACCACTACCACACCCATGTCACAGTTAACGCGGCGAACAATATACGACCAGTAATTACGTAGTTAAAATCGGGACGGATGACTAAGTTAATTGGGTTGGATAGGTGTGACATGCAGTAATGCAAGACGACATGCAACGTTCCGAAAGATTCTCACCAACGCGGCTGCTCTCCTGACCTCTCAGCTTCCATTCCACGAGAGAGTCCGAAGTCTCTCCGCCTCTGACTCCACTAATTCTCCGAGCACAACTCAGTCACTAGCTGGGCGTCTGACCATGTCGTTGACCACAACTCCGCCTCCACTCGCCCCAGAATCCCAAGGCTCATACAGGCGCGCGAGGACGAGTGTAAAAATATCGTCGGCGATTATAAACAATAAAGTGGAAGTACACGTTTTGTGCAGGCATTCTCACGTAGTAGAGGGGAGCAGGGAGTAACACTAGAAACCAGGGCTTCTGGCTGCTTCTTGGCTATATAAATAAGCAAATAATGCTAAGAGTACCCTGGGGGGTCAACATAGCAACATAGCAGAAACATTGATGGCTTCGATTTCAACTACTGATTTGAAGCAGTGGGAACCTGGAAAGGGGATGACCACAAAAAGCAAGAGCTAAGTCTTTTCTGGCGAGTAAAAAGTAGAAAAAAGTAGGAAATGGTCTGGGAATAAGGGGGGACGGCTTTCAATTTTTGCTGTATTGTATCACCCCTACTTGGTGTGGAAGCTCCTTTGTCTCTCAGAGAATTCCAGCAGAGGATGAAACGTACGGTGTGCGTTTATGAAGGCAGACGGAGAGTGTCAGACGCGAGGGTTCCATAGGAGAGGGCGGCATGGTGCATTTTGCGATGGGGGAGGGGCATTTTGCCCTTTCGCGCCTCCACTCAGATACACGCCTAATTTGTGGTCAAAAACAACTCCGACCCGGCTTATGCGACAGATTATTTCCGCTCGACAAAACCGTCGCCCTTTGCTCATCACATCCAACTGCCGTAAAGCAAATGATCCAATTCCTCTGAAGCTTATAACTTGAATGAGTCAGCTCTTAGGAATGAACGAAGTCCACTGATTGTGAAAAGATTCAATCATAACACCCCAGAATTTCCACCCCATTTTGGTCTTATTTTTGAAGAGCCATGATTGATGGTCTCCTATTACACTAGGGTGGTACCTGGCGCCTACCGATGTTCATAAACTCAGTTCAACTGCGTGATTCAATCTGAGCGTTCAAAAGTCAGAGATACCAACATATTTGGGGAGGGCGCGTCTTCGCGATCATTTTGATACTGGATTTGATAAGGTTTCAGTGAAATTCTGCGCGAAATGGAGGTTCCTTCGTTCGTTTTTTGCTATAATTCAATTCGTGTCAACTTTTCTCATATAGAGTCCTACACCATTAGACTCAGCTCGTCGAGTTCTGTAAGCTGTCTTCCTAGAAAAGTTGAAAAGTTGAAAAATGAATTCTGGTCCCTGTCGAAGTACCTGAGGACACTCGTTAGCGCCCGAGTCTCGCCATAATTGTGACTAGGGGAGGACCGTTGGGAGTTAAATCATTCAGGAATCAAATAAAGTACTGTATAGCGTAAGAAGTGATCGAAAATTATTTAGTTGTGTTTCCCAAGTGATGCTGATCGTAATGGTGCCAATTTTTTTTGGAATAATAGCGGTTTGCGTCGATGTATTTTTGACTGACATGATTCTTTCAGTTCCGAAAAAATCTCGAGCGTGTGACTCGGTAACGTTCTTAATGTATAGAGTCCGTTTCTGTAATTGTATTCGTGAAATTTGGGAATGAATTCAAAAGGAAGTGTTTTTCAGCTACTTGAAATGAGCACATCGCGCGATACTACGGCAACTACTCGATTTTCAGCGTTTTTGAACAAGATTTTCTAGCTCTCTGAGTGGCCCCAACATTGCACACGGGGCTCCAAAAGAGGCTTTTGTTGCTTTCAAACAACTTGCTAAAAAACCGGTGCATTATATTTCAGATGTTTGTTGAAATCGTTGAATGTAAGGTGCGCATACAAAGATTCATCTTGCAGAGGCAAAATTTGGCGTTTTCACAAATAGCAGAAATCAAAAGTCAAAGTAGCATCATTCGAATCTCCATGAGAAATCCTACCTATTCATATGCAAATCACCTCATGGAACTTTCTATGACCCATCGCCATTTCCCCCGGCTATCTACCGTGTCAGCGAACCTTCCTCCTAAGTAGTCATCCCACCGAGGTGTCAGGGCATTGTATTGATCTAGTAATTTCATCCATCAACACTTTCTTCTCTTTTGTTCCACTTCATCGTCACCATTCTTAAAAATGTTCCTCTTATTTCAAATTTGAATTTCATCAAAATTTCGAAAAACGTTTATGCTTTGAATTACACTCTCCTGGATAGATTCGTTTCTTGAGCAACCCCCATGAATCCACCACGAATCATAAAACCTTACGCAATCGTTCAATCTGAAATTCGGTACCTTGAAGGCAATCGGATGCTTTCAAAAAATGTTTGCTACTCAAACAGTTCCCGGTTTCCAAAAAACGCCATAGTTTTGCGTTTTGCAACTCTTCCTGAGTGTCTAGCATTTCCATACCACCCACAGACACATAGTATTACAGTTGCTTCCTTCAGCTGTCGTTTGAACGAAGGCCTCCGATCGCAGTAGTCGACCTCCGCGGTACCTGCGCTCATTACCTTAGGCACTTTCTGGCTCCATGGATAGTTTTACGAGGCTGAATACTCGTTATGGCATTTTACAACCTGTTTGAATGGGGAGTGTGTTCCAATGAAATGCTCTAATCAACTTATCTACAAAACGTTTGCTTTTTCATTGAAATTCACGGTAACACTTGAACATTTATGAAATCTTCATGTCCTTTTGAGCTTCGTAGCGAAATCGATTATTAGAGAAGTTGGGCATTGTAAACCGGCAACTTTTCATTCTATTATGTAATGTTTATCATGAAAACGGCCCCCAAATGATGGAGGAGGTCGTGATTCAAAGCACAAAATTTTTAAATTTCGACGAAAGGTCAAATGTAAATTGAAAGCAACATTTCCTGAGGCCGATCCTCACGAACCTTCAGCGAAATAGTGAACAAAAGAGACGAAAGTGTTGATGGATGAAATTACTAGATCAATACAATGCCCTGACACCTCGGTGGGATGACTACTTAGGAGGAAGGTTCGCTGACACGGTAGATAGCCGGGGGAAATGGCGATGGGTCATAGAAAGTTCCATGAGGTGATTTGCATATGAATAGGTAGGATTTCTCATGGAGATTCGAATGATGCTACTTTGACTTTTGATTTTCTGCTTTTGGAAAACGCCAAATTTTGCTCTGAAATGAAGTCTTGTATGGCACCCGATACATTCAACCGATTCAACAACCATTCTGAAATATGCCACCGTTTTTTAGCAAGTTTGTTGTTGAAAGCACAAAGCCTCCTTCTTGGAGCTTTCCTGTGGAATGTTTGGGGCCACTCAGAGAGCTAGAAATCTTGTTCAAAAACGCTGAAAATCGAGTAGTTGCCGTAGTATCGCGCGATGTGCTCATTTCAAGTAGCTGAAAAACACTTCTTTTTGAATTCATTCCCAAATTTCACGAATACAATTGGAGAACGGACTCTATACATTAAGAACGTTACCGAGTCACAGCTCGAGATTTTTCGGACTGAAAAATCTATATCGTCCAAAAATGACATCGAGCAAAACGCATTATTTCCAAAAAAATTGGCACCATTACGATCAGCATCACTTGGGAAACACAACTAAATAATTTTCGATCACTTCTTACGCTATACAGTACTTTATTTGATTCCTGAATGATTTACCTCCCAACGGTCCTCCCCTAGTCACAATTATGGCGAGAGCTAACGAGTGTCCTCAGGTACTTCGACAGGGACCAGAATTCATTTTTCAACTTTTCAACTTTTCTAGGAAACAGCTTACAGAACTCGACGAGCTGAGTCTTATGGTGTAGGACTTGAGAAAAGTTGACACGAATTGAATTATAGCAAAAAACGAACGAAGGAACCTCCATTTCGCGCAGAATTTCACTGAAACCTTATCAAATCCAGTATCAAAATGATCGCGAAGACGCGCCCTCCCCAAATATGTTGGTATCTCTGACTTTTGAACGCTCAGATTGAATCACGCAGTTGAACTGGGAGTTTATGACGCAGTCGTGTCCCCAGGTACCACCCTAGGTAATAGGAGACTCAATCGTAGGACTTCTCAAAAATAAGACCGAAAATGGGGGAAAAGTGAACGTTTCACAGATCACTGGACTCGTCATGCTAAGAGCTACCCATCAGTGTAACTTTCAGAGAATTTGGATCATTCTTACGGCAGTTATGGCAAAGCGACGGTTTGCGACGGAAAAATCTGTCGCAAACCGTCGATTGACCACAAATTAGGGGCGGTATTGTATACAGCTTACAAGTCTCACTCTGGTGAAACCTGTCTGCACTTGTGAAGCTGGAGCAAGCTCGTCGAGCCACCTTGATAAAACTGTCAACACAAGAAAACACTATCTAGATGGATTGACACGTCAATGGGAAGTAGCAAAAGTGCAGAATGTCCCCCGTCGCCGAACTGCCCCGCCCGCAATTAGCAGGAGCATGAAAGTACTGGAGAAGAGGCTTATAGACGGGTTCTCAAGAGCGAAAACTAGGTGAGAAAAGCGTCGAAACTGAACGAAGGAGAAATGCCAAAGAATCCTGATCCTGGATGGCGTCCATTTGAAGGCTCCCTTATGGGAACCTCCTCCTTAGCATAAGCAGGGAGCTTAACATACCCCCTGCTTATGATAAGGAGGAGCGAGGGTTGCTTTCGCTTGGAAAAAAGCTCAGGAAAGGGCGGAAAACTACGTTAAAAACTTAAGCCAGCAAACTCCATGACTAAGTCACGTGTATGACCATTTCATACCCCTGAGTAGGAATGAAAACAGTTCAGGGAGCAGGTGGAATGCGTGGCGTATTCCAGAGAGAAAGGACAAGGCAAACGCCAGGCCTTTTTCTGGAAATTAAGTTCTGATTTACAATTGAATATCACAGGAGTGTTCAGCGCAGCTCAATAGGTTATTCGGGAAAAAGACGGTTGAATACTGGCGGAGATGAACATTGAGAGAAGGCGACTCCCACGGAAAAGTTCGAAAGTCCTTTTTAATTCGAATTTCATCAATAGTTGTCAACATCATGGCGCCTGTTGATGCCCTTTACAGGCAGTTTCGTGACTCATACCGTTAGAAGAATGAATTTGAGAATTCCACTCAGAATTTCTTTAGGGAAATTCAGAAAAATACTGGAAAATGAGACATCGATTTCGATGGCGAAACTAGTGATGGATGGGCGATCAGAGCAATGGCCGAACAAATACAACATGCTTGAGAAACGACGCCGATGAGTAACATACACTTTCTCGCTTTCTTTCGACGACGTCGACAACGATCGGGTGGGGGCGGAAGAGGCTTCCGCTCACCTGGCATATGAGAACGAATGGAGTGAAAGTGTGGTGAACGAGTTCGAAAATAGCCATATCGACCGCGACACATATTAGACCAGTGGGCTGTAAACGAGAGACGAACCAAACACAACACGGCCCAAATACAAGCGAAATTGAACGCACTCAACCAGAAGAGCACACTGCTCGCCCGGCGCCTCTGGCCTTATCGGGTTCTTTAGATTTCATAATCGGGGCACATCCTACGTTGTGGAATCCCCACCGAGGGGGGGGGGGTCGAATTTGGTCGCCGGAGGGAGAGAGGGTCGCCACGCCTTGTAGAGACAATCTGCTGCCTTGTTCGGGTTTTTCCCATTTCACTGGTGCTATACACCCTTTCCCCGCTGGACGGCGAAATTTTGGGGGGATAATGGAAAGTTTTTAAAAAATTCTGGAGAAGTGGTAGAAAGGTTGGGTCATATCGTTGTTGGGAATTCCCCATCGGGGGA
>MU913677.1:0-13590 GCA_036418165.1 Cooperia oncophora | reverse complement strand
CTCACATTGGAAGGCATATGGTGGTGGGAATTTATTGCGATTCCACATACTATTCTATGCAGAAAGGGGCTTTGAAATATGAAAAGTGGTTCATCCACCCTAGACCTTTCCTCTCTTTCTCCGTTCAAGTATATTTCACATCCTGGAGATGGAGAAGGCGTGTCTGCGTTATTCATTAGAGCGCGTTGCGGTGGCTGCGACCGTCACGGAACCTTATCATCCTGTTTTTGGCGGGATAACGTGGTGCTATCATGTCCGTGCCCAGTACAACAGCATGAGCCACGCTGCTTCAGCTGAAGTGCGCAGCCACGCCCCTTTCGTTTCCGTGATATGGGGTGTACGAGACATGTCGTGAAGTGGAACGCGACGTCATATCATGTCTTAACTGTAATATTAGAAAGAATCAGCGCACTTCACTACAGATTTACGCCTGATTTGTTCTGTAATATTTATGCCAAGAATTCACGAATAGCCTTTTAAGCCGGTGGAACGTTTGGAACCGTCTACAAGGCTCTCAAGGATGGACAGTGTGTGATAGCAGTGAAGCAAATACGAGTAAGAAGAGATGTTGTAAAGGTGAATACACGGCATCTTCCTCCTTTATTCGCTTTTTTGTTAGCGATTTTCATTTTTTTTTCTCAGATCCTTAAAGGAGAAGTGGATATTTTTTCTAATCTCAATCACAAAAATCTCGTCAAATACTACGGGTGTGAAGTACGGCAGGTGAGTTTTCTCGGAGTTGGGCTCATAACTCGATATCAAATCGTGAATTTGTTCACTCTTGCAGGATGAAGTTTTAATTATGATGGAGTACTGCTCAGAGGGTACGTTAGAAAGAATTTGTCGCGAAGGTCTAGATGAAGAGTTGGTGAGGCGCTACACTAACAGTCTGCTTCGAGCAGTTGCTTATATGCATAGCCAAAAGGCAGGCGTTGATTACCACGACGATTCAGGAACTCCAGTTTGATTGACTGTTTTTAGGTAGTCCATCGTGACATAAAACCAGCTAACATTTTCTTGGATCTGCACTGCGTGTTGAAACTGGGTGATTTTGGATGCTCAGTACGTCTACGAGATCAAGCGACAGTCTATGGAGAGATCGCTGAGTACGCGGGGACTGTACAGTACATGGTTAGTAATCAGTACATCGATCTTATTAGGGTTCTGAAGACACTCTCAGCGCTCAATTAATTCGTGCGCGTCTTTCTTTATACAAGTGGTCTGACTTTCAATCTCTAATCGTTCCACTTTCGGGGTTTCACAAGAAGTGATGAAGGCACTGCGGCCTTTATAATTGGCAGTCCTGCCGCTTACCTAGTTGTCCCACCCAACAGATCTCAATGGCCATTTCCTATCACGCAGTTCTTACACCGTGCTTTTCATTTCTTTACTGTTACATGGTGTCAACATTGAATGAAGCGAAGAAACGTCTTGTGAGCCAGGGGTGGCAGGATATCGCTTTGCTGACATAGAATGAGCAGGTCCGCCGGACAACTCGTATAGTGAGGGTGGAAGAGGTCCCACTGTGTTTTGCATTTTTCTGATTTTTTTCCCTGGAGTGGCAACCATACAGGGGGGGGGGGCAAAAAAAGTCACTTTGCCTCATTGACTTTCGAGGCGCTATAAATTACACTTTATCAAATTCTGATCGGACATTTTTACTACCATATTGAAGAGCATATTAAGTACTATCACGACACTCCGCCACAGCCTTCTGGACGAACGCCATCGAGAGATTCTGGCACGCGACCGCGATGTGGTACCTGAGATCAGCGGGGTAGTCGATTTCTCCGCCACCGTAGACCACCCTCTTGAAGTCCGCCCGAACTAGGTAATTGAGTGGGTTCAGGTCAGGGGACATACTTCAATATTACATCTTCTTCAGGTACGAAACGCCCTTCCATTCGAAGTAGGCGGGAGTTTTTCCAAAACCCTTTGATTCCATGTGGTGGCACCCAAACCTGTAGCAGCACAAGGTCTCCAAGAAGGTACGGGCGACCACATGTAGGGAGGATTCTTCTCGAGTTACTTGATGTAACCGCCAGCGCTCACCTTCAGTCGGGGTCTACAAAGAAAATATCGGTCTTCCCATTCCAGGTACCCCGGTCCATACCATCAACTCGCGCCTCGGCGAATACGGTGAAGATGATGTCCTAGACCGTAGCGACGTTGCCGAAGCTGCTCGATGTGGGAGGTCTTGCAGATCAAGAGTACTGACCTCCAGGTAGCTATCTGTGGATGACTTCATTCAAGAAGTTTCGCAGCTGTTTGGAGGCGACGTGAATTCCAAAGGTGTTCTCCAGTCAGGCCGCGACTGGAGATGACTTCATATTTTGGTGTACATGAAGGCGATGGCGGCAGCCTGCTCCAGCTTATAGAGGAAGATCTTGGGTATCTTCCACCCTGGTACTCATATCCACTTCCCCTGTCTGGGCTGCGAAAACTTCGCTGATATGTGACTCGGCCGGAATGACTTTTTTTTGGCCCCCCTGTAGGTTCGTTATTGAGCGCCTCTAGCCATAATATGTAATCGCAGCATTTGTCTTTCAGTCTTTTTTGCCCCTTCCAAAGCACTGGTGACTCTAATCCTGCATAGTGATAGTAGATAGAACTCACAATGCTGAGCAGTCCTTTCTGTGATATGTCTTACGCGATTTATAATAAAGGTCACTAAATGACATTCAGCCTGACAATTACTTGCTGGGTCATGTGGTGTACAATTCAGTATCTTTATTCCGCCAAATGAGTCTGGCGGCAATAATCCTGCCCTCGCGAGATGTAAAGTGTTTAGTAAGTCCGGGCGTGAGCCGGTCCAAGCCTGGGCTCCGCACCACACACGTGGTAAAAGGCGCCATTCTCCTTTGTGCCACCTCAATTCCCGACTTATGGTTAGCGGTAGATTTTTAAATTGTGATTTTTGACTTTCACTTTTTTGTTTTGGGTTATTCTTACATGAAAGGAAACAAAACTGTAGGGACCTCACCCAATCGCACTCAAGTTTGAGCTGGATGTTGTTTTACCACCCCCCTCCCCCCTCATCTTTTCTTTACAAACGAGTTTTGATTTTCTTTGAGTGATTCACTATTTTCGCTTTTTTTTCAGGCGCCAGAGGTTCTAACCTATGGTGGCATGTCGGAAGACGGAAAGTATCGAGGATATGGCAGAGCCGTTGATATTTGGAGCATTGGTTGCGTTGTATTGGAGATGGTTTGTTTTAATATCATTATTCGTTTGGCATACATTCCGTTTTTTGATCGGATGTGATTTTGCAAATATTGACTCGGCAGTTTATGGGATTTTCAGAGCACTGGTCGACAACCATGGCCAGATATGCATCCGTTCCAGATCACTATGAAAGTAAGTGTAAGCTTTGATTAGGGTTGTTTTGTTATTACACTCTTGTAGTTGCGATATTTGTCGGTGATTGTTTTGGGACTCTTACCCCAGTTTCACCTTTATAGGTCTGTCAGGGAGGTCTGCCAGCGTACCCGAATCCAATACGAAGGATACTGAAACATTTCTTGGATTCATGCTTTGTCTTCAGTCCTGATGACAGGAAATCCGCTGATCAGTTGCTTCAGGATCCATTTGCAAATGTCCACGTTGGTATACTCTGCTTTTTTGAGAAGTCTTTTTTCAATGATTTTTATAGGTCGAGGGGTTTTGCTTCATGGCAGAGAATGTGTTTCGAGAACTCTACGACCACTTTCTGTAAATATACAATACTCCTTTGAATACATCTACTATATGGTCTTTTTAGGTGGATGCTGATTCCGTCCTCCAATCGGTCGTTGCCCGAAACGTTCCCGAGATTATAACAGAGAACAGACACTCCCATTGGCAAAATAGTGGTGAGCATAATAATGGCAAACATGGTAATAGTGGTAGTGACAGTAGTGGTTGCAACAGCGGTAGCAGGTAGTAGTTTGTCTCTTAGAGTTTTGATTACGTGCTTTGTAGGGTTTTCTCTTTCCTTCGTCGTTTGTTTTTCTCGAAAATTCCGCAAAAATGGCTTCCTTGTTGTCGTCCGCTGACCCAGTAGAGTTGATATAATTCTGCGGTCCGGTTTGCTTCCGGAGTGGAAGAGGATTATTCAATGGAAACACTACTTGTCTCTCGTTTTTTTTTGGTATTCCAGTGCGCATAGCAATGAGAAAACCCCTTCTTGAGAATTTTATAAGGAACCCCCTTAACATGCAGCCACTTTTTCTGGAAACGGGCTCGACCTGAATGACCTCCCTGAGTGTACCGTGCCGTCTAGAAGGCACCATCCGAGGTTGTCGGTGGGCAGCACGGCGCAGTTCGGCGACGAGAGGGAGATATTTTGCACTTTCGCTGCTTTCCATCGTCGTCAAGCCATCAAGTAGGGATTTGTAAAATAGCCGCGACGGCGACCCGACCACGAGAAACAGCGAAAATGCAAAATGCCCCTTCGGAAACTGCGCTAGGGCGGGACCATGCAATAGTTCATCGGATCCTCTTTATCTCCTTTCCCCCAGAAGACGGAAATAGGAGGCAAGATGGTGGGTCAGAGAACTTTGCTTAGCAATTCAACGAGGACCATGTCAATTGGTACTTCTTGCAGTCGGCTCTGCTGCAGGTATTTGTTGAAGTATACCTACAATCTTTTACAAGATTGAAGGGCTTTATTAGGCTTACGTTTTGGCGCCATCGTTTTCGTCAGTGACCTTCCCCCTCAAGTGGGTCAACTACCCAAGACAGTTCCTTCGAACAAGTTAAGCACACAAGGGCATGTACGGCTGTAGTTGACTGGCTTCAGGGTTCAGTCTGAATTCTTGTCAGCATAATAGTAGCCATTTCTCTTTACGATGTGACCCGCTCACCTACGCCCTGTTATCGCCGTATCGTCTGGCGTGTTCGGTTCACTTAAATGATCTTTGATACCTTGCGCAAAACCCCGAGAATGCATACCACTATGGGAAACCTAAAAGCGGTTGTTCCATATCTGACCTTCGTTTTCGGGTCAGAGAGGAGCGAGCATTTTCCCTCCACCATTTTTTACTTCTGAGCTTGTTGCTCCAATTATTCCGTTATTGCCAATGTGCACAACCAGTTCTGCAGTTAGCTGTAACTGGATGAGTATGTTTTGTCGTAAGTTGGAGCAGAAGAGTCATGAAGTTCCATCATTAGATCCGAACTTATTCGAATTAATTCCTCCTGGAATTTCTTTTCTGGCTGCGGGTTTAAAGCGAAATTTTCGAGGAAAAATGCGAAGAATATTCCTGGCACTTGTTTCCCAATGGGAACAGAGGCGTGTTGTTTTAGTTGAGCTTATATTATGTTGTAAATACTCCGTTTGTTGAATCTATGAATTCAAAATGCTGTAATTGACCTTAATACTTGTAATAATTTTTAAAAAGATATATAACCCAAATTCCTCGAATCTCGTGCGATATCATTGAATAATACCTGAACGATAAACATTCTTGGTGCCTTAACATTATGCCGGTTTTATATTGTATATTGTAGCGTTGTGCTCTAAGTTTTCAATAAGTCAACCATATTATTAATTAGAGTGTACAATACAGTTCAGTATTAGTTACGTGCGAAAACTGTTGTGTTTTTCATGTTGATTGTGATTGTTGACGTTTAATAAATTGTTTCCAGCGCATCGATTTTGTCTATGAACGTGATTGCAGTTCAGTGATACCTTTGTGATCAGTGTTTTGTTGTTTGCTCTGTTGTTTTAATACTTTGCTATGTTCTCCATACAGTTAGGAATTTCGAAGACCTCTCTGAACCTTCTATGATCCACTGATCATGCTTGACTTATTTGTACGTACTTTCAATTCGTCCGTCATGATTTTTAGCGCCTTCTCTAGTTGATCTGTCAGATGCTGAAGCCTTGCTCCCCACTGGAGGGGGCGGGGAGGGAGGGGGGATCGGGCATGCGGGAGTAGTTCGGCTTTTATCAACCATGATGTGTCATGCATTAGAAATGAGAAATGGAGATGTATCATATGCATGTGGAAATGTATCCTCACCCCATCCTCACCCCCCTCCCCCTCCCTCGCCCCATAACTCTTTTGTGTTGGAGTCAACTACTGGAATAAAACTGCGTCCTGAACGCTCAAGATAGGTGAGGGGAGCTAACAGTACCTAAGTAGTGCCCCTGATGTGGGTTCCAAAGTCATGATGTGCAATGGGCGAAGTGCTGTGTAACGATGGAGAATTTTCAGATGGAGGCATCGAGCCTTTTCGGATTATTACTGGGTACCAACTGGGTACTTTTCGTGTGGAACTATTACCTCCGCTATCGGCAGTATAGAGTGCATGCAATAAACGAGAAGCGACCAAAACATGTAGAAGATTTGATCTCTGAAGAGGTAAGTTGAGTTTTCTGTCATAGTAAACAACTTTCGAAATGTACTAGACCTGAGCACTTGATGGCTCCCAAAAATTAAGAGTGCCTCATGTTTTCTGACTTAATCATCCTAAATAGTGATGCTTAACCCAGTATGAGTTTACCTGCATTTTTACAACCGTTAGCTGAAGAGGGGGGATAAGTGACGAAGGGACGAATTTTGCGCTATTACTTGTGCCTTTTGCTAGCTCGGGTGAGCTAAGGAGGCTCAATGATTTATCTGAGTTCTTGCGAGGTTCAAAAGCGGGTTAGTATTACCAACAGGAATCACAGGTTTCACAAGCTGGCCAAGTGGCCTGAAGTGGCTCCGCAGAGTACCCATAGTGCCCCTACAGAGCCTAACTTCGTGAACCATTGTCTGTGCCTTAATAAGAATGTCGAATCGTACGAATAACTGCGAGGACATACGAATAACTGTGGCGTTTATCGGCTTGTGTTCTTTTGACATCCGATGTGCGAAATATGTCATTATTTTTCCGCGCTAAACGCTTTGACGCGTTGTAGCACTACCATCTTGAGGGACCAGGGTCGCAACGAGGGCGAATGACCTCGATAGTAACACCTCCTTTGAACTGCTAGGTACAGCCTATCGAATTCGTGGGGGAGGGGTACCATGCAGCAGGTAAGGTAGCAGTTTTACTTTCTACTGGTATGATCACCAGTAGAAAGTAAAACTGCTACCTTACCCTCTTGATATTACGTACCAACTAGGTTTACAAATACGACACCCCCCCTGCTCCCGACACGAATTCCTTAACGATGATATCTGCTCCAAGCAAATATAGAGAATTTATCGTTTTGTCTCATCCACCTTATTGGAATAGTCTGTTTCAGGAATACGAAAAGGCTCGTAGTTACAGTCTAGATAAGCACTTATTCGCCTTTGCACACGATTTGTATGGACAGATTTGGAGCACGGTACGTATGAACCCTTGAAATAACGTTATGTTCGCATCATAGGCATCAAATTGAAGGAAAATAGAGAATACTACTACAGTGGTCTTTCGAACACATCACGTATTTTCACGCCATCAGTGAACAATACAGATGCCAGGGCGTGTTCTGTCATTGGGGGAAATTTTGCAACACGCTACTATTCCATTGAATATTTCCTAATTTGGTAAGAGTAAGACCCCTCCCCTCTTCTACATCTCCCATCCCACCTGCCATCTTGCTAGCAGTCTTGCCTCTATGCAGCGGGGAAATCGTGAGGTAGAAAAATTTGGCAAGCAACTACGACTCCGTCCCTTCCGACCAAATGCTATTCCGCTCGATATGGGTCGTGACCCCAGATGACGTGTCCTGACTGATAGCCACAAGGCTTCCTTATAAACAGCCTCGAAGACTTTTTCATGGCTTATTTTTCGAATACACCATGGATTATTGTTGCACTACTCTATCCTCGAATGATCGGATAGATTTCTTTCGTATTCCTTCCATCCCCTTTTAATCCATTTGTTCGTTCAGCGGTTCTTCTTGCTCTTCTCTTAGCTATACAGAAGAGTTCTCCCTATGCTAGTCGCCTTTACTCTCCTTATTTTGCCGAATTCTAGGCGTAGGAGACACATAAACGCTTGAGCTAGTCTGGTGATCGACTCGCGGCATTTGCAAATTAAAAGAATGGTACTTTCGGCGCATTTATATCCCTTTCTGAGATACTCCTTGCTGCCCAGCTGTTTACAGAATCGTAGTAGCGCTTGAGTGTGGATTGGCCTATGCAACAGTGTGGGGCCAGCTGGCGTGTTTTGTTACTACCGAACAATTCTGTTACCAACTCATCGGCTATAGAAGGATGGGAGAATTATTGGACGATAGCCTACCCGATACCTGACTCCGCCGTGCGCGTGAAGAGTGGCTCCTCAACCAACTGCACTGCAACCACATCACGGTGTCCGTACTTACAACATTTGCCAGTGATTATTCTGCAACGTGAAGAAAATTCTGTTGAATCCGGACGGTATATCACGCAAGGAAATGGCTTCTTCCCACTTTCGATAGAGCCTCGAATGCTGATTACGAATATGCAGATTAAAAGTGCTACGGGGACCTCCCAGACGAGATCTGGGCGGTCAAAGTTTGCGAAAACTCAGTTTTGGCTCGTAAGCGCTGCTGATCGATCGCTGGCAGTGCCACCGTGGCCTAGTGGTGACGGTCTCGCTTCAAAGCCAAATGCCCGTGGGTTTGCATCCCGTTGGCGCCTTGGCACAAAAAAATTTTGCTTCGCCTCCTCTGAGAACTTTTACTCTAATTTCTCTTCCAGCAGAGCGTAAGATCTATAGATCAAGTATATGTAGTGATCGAAAATGGATTTGGTCACTATCCAACTTCTAAACTTTTTACCCGCCCGACAACTCGAAGTTCACAATTTGGCAGACAAGCGTTTTCTTGAAAGGATGTAATGTTCGTGTTCAGGAGGCCAATTTCCCCCTGAACGAGTTTCTCGCTAAAACTTTGAATTGTCGGATGGGTAATATGTTCAGAGAGGGCAGATGACCAAATCCATACTAGATCGAGTACGTCATATACTTGATCTACTTGATCTACTTGCTCTGCTGGGCCGTAAACTCGGAAGAATTTTGAAAGTTAGAGTAAAAGCTCTTATGATAAAGCAAATATTTTTGGCGCCAGCGGGCTGCAAACCTATAAGCGTTTAGCTTTGAATCGAATCGTTACCCTTACGCCCCGATGACTCTGCCTAGTGATCGATCAGCAGCGCTTAAGAGAAAACTGAGTTTTCGCAAACTTTGACCACCCAGATCTCGTCTGGGAGGTCCCCGTAGCACTTTTAATCTGCATATTCGTAATCAGCATTCGAGGCTCTATTGTACCTAGGTCTCCATTCAAAGTTCCATGGGAAGTTGAAACCATTCCCTTGTAGACAGTCACTTGTACGATAAGTAGCGCGTGGTAAGTAGAGTGGTGTGTTCGAAGACAAAAGCTGCTTCATGAAAGTAAACGTTTTTCTTAACAGGTAGTTCTTGTGGGTGGTTGGCTGCCATGGATATGGTATAGATGCTATCCTTATCCGATGGCATCTGTCTTATTCCTCGTGACGACTTCGTTACTTGATGCGATTATCGATTTACCATGGGACATGTACGACACTTTCGTCATCGAGGAGAAACATGGGTTTCAACAAACAAACCATCGGTTTCTACTTCTGGGATAGGGTGAGCAAGACTCACTTTAGTTTAGGTTGTTCTGTCAGTTTTAGCAACGCTTGGATAACTAGCGATGAAAGTGTTTGATTTAGTTGAAAAAGATGGTACTGTTAGTGGTACTTATGACTCCGGTGGTCCTTGTTGTCGAATGGATAGTTGAGAATGGAGGTCAGTTTGGCCTTTTCAATTTGAATAGTCTTCCTACTCGAGTTTTCGTAGGAATTGTACGTCAGATGTATACCTCGATAATCTTTAGGCCCATACTTCTTCGTATATGTGTGGATTTTCGTGTCTGTAGTTATGCTTATATTAATGACAGTATACCCGGCATTCATTGCGCCCTTATTTGACAAGTACATTCCTCTTCCTGAAGGAGAGTTGAAGGTTAGCCACGTTGAATCACGTGCCAGACTATGCCTCAAATTTTTCTTTTTTCTATTTTAGGTGGCTATAGAAAAACTAGCGGCTTCACAGAAGTTCCCTCTTACGAAGTTGTATGTTGTCTACGGTAGGTTTCTGTTATCTGGAATCTTTTATTTTCGTAAATTATGTGCAATGTCATGCATGAATCTGTTAAGATTTGCTGTTGTTGTGCTAGTTAAGTACCCTTTGGACAATTACTTAAAGGCAGCTCCCGCGCTCAAGTGATCCGCGAAATGCATCCGTGTATTTGGCATTGTTCTCTTCATTCTCAGAGAGTACACCTTTTTTGCCACTAGAAAGGGTGGGATAAAGAAGCTAGAGAGGCGTGATTATTGCAAACATGATTGCTTTCACTCTGCAATACAACACAAATGGAATTGCGTGTGTACATAGCGTTGCCTGGAGCGTCGTATAGTGAGTTCCTAGCTTTTGCCGGGTTTTTGCTTATTTGTCGGATCGTGCTGATCGGGAAAGAAAAAGGAGTTGAAGAGTGACTTGCCGACGTCCGACAAACTCGTCCAGGGGGTCGGCCTCATTTCGATGAATTTGCTTGAGAATCTTTCAAGGTGGAATTCAGTTCGGAGAAGGTCAACCAGTACTGTCTCGGTAAAAATAAAATAAAAAATAAAAAAAAAAAAAAAAACAAAAAAAAAAAAAAAAAAAAAAAGTAAAATGGCGCAGACGAGATGCTCTGGCTAGGCCGTGTGGCTTGTCGCGTTCCGGATGTAACTTTGAGATGACAAGTGTCTACACTTATTTTCTCATGCAAAGTGGTTGTGCGACTGCAGCCTCCCCCCCTCGCCTCACTGAAGTAAACAGTAATAATGTGTCTATAGGTAGTATCGCTGGCTCTCACAGGTTCAAAACGTTCCCTCTTATAGGTTCGAAACGTTCCGCTCACAGTAACGCCTACATGTATGGTTTCTGGAACAGTAAACGAATTGTACTTTATGACACACTTCTAAGTGGAGAAGAGAAGGAAAAAGTGATGGCGCAGTGTGCAGAAGCTGCAGCGGAAATGACAGACAAGGATAAGGTAATTTCTACTGAACATATGAATCTGTTTTATATTTTTTCTGTACTGAATACCAATCACTATTCAAGGCTCGTGGAATGACTAACGATGAAGTGGTTGGTGTGCTTGGGCATGAACTCGGCCACTGGGCTCTTTGGCACTCCATTATCAATTTAGTTATTGCCGAAATAAACATATTCTTTATGCTAGCAGTGTTTGCCTATTTCTACCGATGGGAACTCCTATACAAGGTGATTTTTCATGACGTTCCCCTGAGATTTACGGACATTTTAACCGAAAATCAAAATGAAAATGTTCAAGGCATTCGGATTCCATACGACACCAATAATTGTCGGTCTGATCCTGGTATTCCAGTTCGTTATGGGACTTTACCATCAGGTAGGTCACGAGAGTTGAGTAGGCGATACTGTAGTCCGCTTTTCTGCATCCTGATACGGAGAACTTACGTACCTTTGTTGTCTGCTTTTTTTTCTGAGCTTTAGTGTTGAGAAGTGAATTTCTGATTTCTCCGCGTCGGCTACTGAGTTTCATCGACTGTAGTCGAAATATATCAGAGCGGAGAAGGGACGTTCTGGCGACAACCCATTCCTCTAGTCAACGCCTTTCTCAGCGTTCTGGCAGCCACTCCTCTTATTGTCTTCAGGGACTACAGTAGCGCTTCTAACCACGTGCTAGACTCTCTTTACTTATCATGAACTGTTTCAGGTTACCGACGTGGCTATGTCAATTTACTCGCGCCGCTGTGAATTTGCAGCTGATGAATATTCAGTTAAACTGGGACATGCTGATGCCCTCATCAGCGCCCTAGTGAAATTGGGCAAGGTAAGAATCACCTCTCATAGTATTTTCGCTGAATTTGCCCCTTATTCTCGCTAAGGTGTGTAACAAAACAATTTTAACACATTGCGGACCGCCGTACTGCGCGCATCTCCGGACCATTCTGTCATTTTTCATAAGTTTTTCATCAGTGAATTTCTCCCTTTTTCGAGTCGCTTATGGGGTAAGTATCTTCGCAAGATCCGTATTTCCGTGTTTTGTTTCCGTGTTTCCACAACAGTGGGTCATGAGAGGAGAGCCAAATCGGTCAAATAAAACACCGCATAGAGACAAACTTATGACGCACCATGTGTGTCACGCGGTCCGGAACGTGTTAACGTATCGTGCGGGCAAGGGTTAGGAGCGGCGCCACGCGCGACACACGAGTTGTCCTGTTTGACCATTCAAATAGAGGGATCAAGGAACAGGGAAACTAGTTATAGCTCTTTATGGGGCTTGTCTCTGCTTAAAGACAGCTCCCGTGATAAAGGTATCATGGATAGTTGCTTTTCAGTTATTCAGTTTTCAATTAGTGCTTTTCAGTTCGAACCAGTAACTGTTAAGTAATTCTCCAAAGAGGAAAAAAAGCAGAAGAGTCTTCAAGAACACTATAAACAAAATCGCTCCCTGACATCACCCCACCCTGCGGTCTCTGTGCAACCCCTAGCTCACAAATCCCTTTATCACATTTCCCAGTAGTGAATATCAGTCAATAAAAAGGAAAGAATACGAAGAAACAACAAAACACGGAAGAAAAACTCTTGAAAAGGAAAAGAAACTTTCAAAAACTCGGCGTCCTGAATTTAGGGTTACGGTAGCGTGCATCTTTTAGTGTAGTGCGTCGAGCTTTTGCACCACGAAAATTGGGTCGCTCGTGATTTTTACGCGTTTTACCTTGCGAGATGGGTTGGAGTTGACTGTATGTGCTCCTAATGAATAAAATGTAATGAAGGAGAGCAGAATTATTCATGGGCACGAGCGCGGTCAGCAAAAAGGACATGCAGTTCCGATTAATGCCCGCCGCCCCAACAAAGAACAACTGAGCGGCCTCCGTCAGAGGGCATCTAGCAAGTGGGCGGTCCAACTGGGCGGGCGTTAGAACTAGAAGGTCGGCTATAGCTCGCTCCTCGCTCGCTGAGGAGTCGCGAGAGTGGGACAGCCTCAGCTTGGAGGCTGTACTACCTGCGCAAGGAAGGACCATGCACTAAACTCGAAATCCCTGAGATCGGGTAGGCGTGGCCGCATGTTTCAACTTAACCTGAAGGTGTCTATGCTTCTGGTGAGATATTTTCATCTTGACACAATTGTTGTCGTGTCTCTGTCCAACACAGAACAAGATGACAGTTGTCCCAGACTGGAATATTCCACGAGTAACCAATTCCGTGCCATGTTCAAATGCCACGCCTACTCTGGCTCAGGGATAAGGAGTGTACTTGAGCGCGGGGGCTGTGTTGAAACTCATGAGTTTTACTGCTCCAACCGACTGTCATATGCACATCGAGGGCTCGCATGCGTGGCCACACGGTACGTCGCGCGCGGCGACGCGGCAAATTACGATAATCTTGTCCATCACCACCTTGTTGCTGTTCGGATCACATTTGTTAAGTGTCACATTTCAGGATAACCTTGTACCACCCATCGACGACCCGCTTTATTCTATGTGCAACCACTCACATCCACCGATTTCGGAAAGGATCGAGGCAATCAATAAGAAGAAATGATTTTGATGTTCTAAATTTAGCGCTATTGCACCGCCGTACGATTCGCTT